>MNCI01031672.1:261600-284496 GCA_015680685.1 Gnetum montanum
TGAAGGCTGGGACCCATAGTTATCAATAGTGGACCCTGAGGATGACTTGCACCCTTGAAATCAAGTCATTTTGGCTCAGTTTTAGGGCTCTAAAAATTGGTGACGTTGATCCTTACGTTGTGCAGCGTCTGAAAAAGTAACCCCAGCGTCACCAAGCCAAAATGGCACATTTGAGGCCCAAATCTTGATTTTCTAGGGGCTGGGAGCTACTGGGGACCTTGGTGAAGGTCATGGAGGGTCCTTGTGCTGAATTTCGGCCTATTTTGACTCAATTTTGGGGCTCCAAAAGTTGGTGACGTTGATCCTTACGCTGTGCAGCGTTTGAAAAAGTAACCAAAGTGTACTTAGCCAAAACCAAATATTTTGAACCTAAAAATTTTGATTCTGGATGCTGGAAGTTGGTGCAGTCACTTGTGGGCCCTGAGGGGACCTTGCCTGTTGAATCATGGGCCATCAGGGGCTGTTTCGGAGGACTCCAAATTTGGTCACGCTGTACTCATGTTGGGCAGTAGCATGACTTAGCTTGATTCTTGTCTAAAAGTGCTAGGTCAAAATTAGTGGTGTTTCAATCTACCATAACGATGTTTCTTACCTTCTCTTCTATGGCTTCAACCCCAATCTCTTCTATGGCTTCAACCCCAATAGTCATGCCAATCTGTGCCAAAGCACGGAGGAGCATGTTGGGGACTGCATGATCTGGAGGTAACACTATGTTACCTTGCAAATCTCTCCAGTGCATCTGTTCATCTTGATGGAAGATAAAAGTAAAATTGGGAATATACTCATTGGGATGAGTATATTCCATCCTATATTGTTGAGGAATTGGTGGATTTAGTTTATGTGTTTTTGATTTCCGACTGTTCTTTGTATTATCCCTAGGTGGTGTATTGCTCTTGTGAGAAGAAGAAGAAGAAGACATTGTGTCTTATCAGTGTGCTGCTTAATCGTTGTATAAATTTTTGTTTAATTAACCCTAAGGTTCATTTAAGCTCCTAACGATGTGAGTGATTTCCTATGTTCTACTTAGCGCACAAACACTTCACCCTTGGCAACGACGCCAATGATGAGTGGCGAGGTACCCCTACACTTAACCATATGAATACGAGTGTAGCATGCGTGATTCGGTTGAACTTCGCAAACTAAGTGCCTACACGCCTCATGGAACACTTAAGGTTAATTATTTGTTGTCTTCCCAGACTTACTTGTAGTTGTCACAGTGTATGGTTAAGTAAGTCTGAGGTATATGATTTTTATTGTCTTTTTGGTTTTATCTCCTATGCTAGTGAGGTGAAGGGTTGAAGAGACTTATTACTAACTTTAACTAACTAACTAAGTCTGAATTAACCTAGCGTCAGCATCCATTCCCACTTACCGTTCACACCCTGAACCCATGCAACTGTGGTTACCAAACGCTAGTCATTGCTGGGATCACCACGCGTAACGCACGTGCTCGAAGCGGTCGTACTGAGGCACTTAACTAGGAGAGAAGGGTTGAGAGAGATTCAATTCCTAATAAAGCATGTAAATGATAAATAATAAATAACAATAAATAAAAGTCCTAATTAGCCTATTCCATGCACTGCAAGGTTTATCCAAGAAGTTCGTTTTTATTGCTGTACACAAACTTGTGTTCAGGTACAATGTCTGCTTGAATAAAGATCCGTTCACTTTGGAGTTCCTACTGCGGGCACATGGAAAATATTCTAGCTCTGGAGGGATCAAACTGCAAGAGTTTCACTATGGTCTAAGCCTAGGATGGAAAACAAGGGAGAGTCGCCTCTTATTTATAGATATGACGGCACACCGCGATATTGCGTACGCGATATCGGGGCCCATGCGATATCGCATCCCATCAATGTGCCATGAATTTTGGTTGTAGACTCATGGTGTAAACACAAAAGGTTATGTTGATGCATGTGCCAATTTGTAGCAAAGTTTATTGGTTATACCTTTGGAACCAAAACCAAAATATTGTTAATGATAAAATATTGGTTATATGCATAAAAGCTAATTTCACTTTGCTTAGGTAATTCCACTTAGAAGCTCTATTCAACTACCTTCACAAAACAACAAAGCATGGTACCAATAATAATTATTGATTGTGATGATGCCTCGGTTGGTATGATTCCTACTATTTTTTTATTTTTAAATAATTTTTTATATAAATTTTATATTTGCATTTTGTTTCATTACAATTTTATTCTACAATATCATGTTGTAGATTGATGGTTTATGTGCTTTTATTTTTTTAAAATCTATATTTTATTATTGGTGAAAAATAGAGTAAAGTGATTTAGTTCTACTCATTCATGAAATGTGTCTTAGGAATTTAGTTTTCTTTTTTCAATTTTCATCATGAACAACAAGAAAGGTTTGGCAAACTATCATGTTAAATTTTAGTTACACTCATTTATGTTTCAAGTGGTTTTATTCTACGATGTTGTGTTGTAGATGGATGTGTCATATCTTTTTATTATTTCCAAATCTATATTTTATTCTTAGTGAGAAACAAAGTTGGGAGTAGGGTAATCTAGTTCTTCTCATTAATATTTATTATTTTACAGATGTAGATTTCTTTTTCAATTTTCATCATAAATAATCAGAAAAGTTTTGGAGGCTATTGTGCTATTGCTAATATTTATTGTTTTTTCTTGATTTTATTTTCAATTTTTATCATGAATAGTAGTAGATGTTTAAGAGGCTCCCACGTTGAATTTTAGTTACATTCATTTATATTTCAAGTGGTTTTATTTTACAATATCGTGTTGTAGATAAATGCATCCTATGTTCTTTTTTTTTTCCTAAATATATATTTTATTATTGGTAAAAAATAGAGTTGGCTTAGGGTTATCTTGTTCTTTTTATTAATATTTATTATTTCACAGATTTAGATTCCTTTTTTCAATTTTCATCATGAATAGTGAATAGTAAGAAAGGTTTTGGAGATTCTTGCATTCCTGTTAATATCGGTTGTTTATATATATATATATATTCATTATGAATAGTAATAGAGGTTTTAGAGGTTATCACATTGAATTATAATTGTACTTTTTTATGTTTTAAGTTATTTTATACTTTGTGTGCTATTATTTTTATCTACATCTACATTTCATTTTTACTGAAAAATAAAACTATGAGTAGGTGATCTAGTTATTCTCATTTTGCTATTTTAAGTTCAAGCATGGATGTTAAAAAGTAATGTAAATGTTAGTAGGATTAGGACCTTCATCCCTACTAATAATTAATTTTTTTCACTTATTTTTTCCAAGTATTCATTGTATAGTTATACACTTGAGTAGATAGTTCTAAAATTGGTGGGTGATGAGTGATGAGGTACCCCCTACACCCAACCATATGAATCACAAGCATGCACACACGATCCAGTCAAATTCCATGGATGGGACTAGTTATTGCATCTAGATCATTATGTTTTGATCGTAGTTCGCTGTCTTCCCACTTGGACTAGTGGTAGCTTTGTCATGTATGGTTTAGTCTAGAGTGAGGCATATGATAATTGATATTGTTTCAGCCTTGTGCTTCTCCTAACGATAATAAAGAAGTCAATTACTTAAGTTAATTAACAACATAAATACAAAGTCTAAACTAGCCTACAGGTGATGAGAGTCTGTTCCCAGCTTGTCATACACGTCTTGAACCCATGTATCCACTACTAGGATTACTAAGCGCTATGCTATTGGGCGAACCAAGCAATAACACTACTAGGATTACCAAGTGAATGCATGTTTACACTTGAAATTGGTTGCGTTGATTTTGCCAATTCATTAACATGCATGGAAACATAGATGTTAACTAAGTACATGAAATATAAATTGCATTAAAAGTAAATTTAATCTAAGTGAAAGTGCTGTAATGAAGAAGAATCAATCTTGATGTTATTGCCATTCATGGAATGTGTCTAGGCACATTGCCACTCAAATAAGACACTATACAACTGACTCAGATCCACGCTGCAGACACTCACTAACTATTCTCTAAGATTACAGAATAAAACTACAAGAGTTTGGCTACTATTTTGACAAAAGAATTACATAAACATGGCTGAGAGTATGTATTTATAGATTTAATTGCTAGTCTATGTCGACAGGGCCTCGTCCACGCATGAAATGATGCATCGACAGGGCTACATCAATGAGGCCTCATTGACGTAGCCTTGTTGTTGGAGCATTGTTGTCGGAGTCTTGACATCAAAGCCTTGACATTGGAGCCTTGTTGGTAGAGCCTTGACATTGGAGCCTTGTTATTGAGGCTAGGACATCAGAGCCTTATTGTCAAGGCTAGGATATCAAAGCCAATCAAAAAGTTAACTTCTTATCAGATAACCCAGCCAATTGATGACTCATTAGAGAGTTTTTTCTTTCCATATTTTTTTGATGATGTTTACTAAGTATCAAACATGTGATGTACTTTGAATTTTATTAGCTTATTAGTATTTTTTTTAGGATCCAACACCTCCCATAGGTTCAATTTTAAGGGGTATGTTAATATGAGATCATATTATAGTATTGGAAGATATGCTTAAGTAGATTAGCTTGTGGTGACTTTATTTTAATGAAGGAGCTTGGGTTACTAATGCATCTAGATTGTGTACCACTTGGAATATATTTGGCATTGCTAAATTTTTTTGTCTATATATGTATAAAAGATGGATAACTTGGAATGAAACTTCTAGCCTCTATGGTTTGAATAGAAAGAGGAAAAGAATTTTCAAAAATTAATTTTTGATGTTGAGAATTTATTTAAAGTTGACAATAATTTACATAAATTTTTTCAAGATGTTTTTTAGAAGGATGGTAGATATATTTTTCCTTTTAATTTGAAAGTTACTTATGAGATTATTATAAATTTTTATTGTATTCATAATAAATTCAATAAGGCCTAGAAAATGTAATTATAATCATATTTTTAGATGAGGAAAATGAAAGATATTTGGAGAGCTCCTATATTTCTTAAAATTTATATTTTTTTATGATATCTTATTCATCAAGTTCTTTCTATTAATACTTGCCTTAAACATATGAAAAATGTTTCTCCTCAATATTCTCTTTGTAGAAGTAAAGACTCATTTTCTCATTTTTTTTGAGTGTCTTGTTGCTTAGCATGCTTGGAAATAGACATTTAAAATTTGTAACTTTCAACCAAAAATCAATGATGTCATTCTCAATGATAAACTTGCATTGTCTACTTCATTTCTTTGCATTTGGAATTGGCTTTGACTCCTTGTTCTTTGAAGTAGGTTTACTCCAATATTAAATCACCTTCAACTACTAACTCTAGATATTATGAAAAGATAATAACTTTTGCTAGAAAACAAGAAAACTAGCTATCTTGAATTATTCAATTAGAAGAGTATAACAATGTTCCCAAAATCTTAAACATCTAAAACCTTTGACACTTAAACAATATTGTACAACATAAGGCTCCACAACTACATAATGACTATTCTCAATGGAAGACATAACCAATAGAAAGATTCTTCTACAATCCAAAAATGAGATCTCAATATACAAGCAAGACTAGAAACACATAGGCCAACACATAACATATTTGACCTTGAAGTTGTAATTGTTATGCACTCACTTAATGTTCTTTTCTGCACCTTACTTTAGTTCTCATCAAATCAAGAGCACTCACTAAGAAATATCCTCTCACAACTCTCTATCTTTTCAAGCATGAAACAATCCATATTTATTAGAAAACAAGATAAGAGAAACCCTAGGATACTTTTCTCAAGCTTCACTTGAAGATCCTCTGCTTTGTTTTCCATTCTTTCTTGTCTTCTTCTATTATTTCTTGAATTGGAATGCCAATTCTAGAATTTTCCTAGTTGTACAGGTCATCTCTAGTCTTAGTCTCTTGCAAAAATCCCCATTTTCAACCAAAACATTTGCTATTTTTGGAAGTTGCCAATTCCCTAGGAAAGATATCTCCTCCTAGATAAGATGTCTTACCTAAGTGATGAAGTCAAATTTTTGGTCAAAGTAACATTGTAGTAATGATGTCGTACCAATGATGTCATTGATCCAATGTTAGTTCCCTTGATACATCATTGTTGATACAATGTCTCAGGATGTGTGTGGCCTTATAAATATGACACTTGGGTGCACAAGCCACTAACTTTCCATTCCGTACTCTACCGAGGCTCTTGTAGTTTTATTTTGTAGTTTTAGCGATATAAGTGAATGCTCATAGTGTGATGTCTAGTAGTTAAATGGAGTTTTTATTTGAATAGATTGTACTTGGGCATAGTTTGTGAATGGAAATAAAGATCAAGATTACTTCACATCATTGTAGCATCCACTTAGTGTTTACTGTTTTTACTTAGAATAATATTTCCTATTTTCTAGCTTAATGTTTTACTTTTCCAAAGCACTTTTCTCATTTATGGTAAGTAGAATGAATACGACTAATTTTGAGCACTTAAGTGTAATTGTTTGGTAAGATCAATAGTGTTCTTACTTGGTATTCCTAGTACCATAATGCTTGGTAGCCTAGTAATAGTTATGCAAAGCCCAATGTGTGTATGGAAAATTAGGATTGGATACTCATTGCCATAGGCTAGAGTAGATTTACCTTTCTGTCATTACTTAGACTTAGAAATTACTTTCTTTTTATCATGGCTACACTTAGGAATATGTCAGGACTTACAACATCAACTATCATATGCCTCACGGTGAGCTAAAGCATACACTTGTACTTTACTAGCTCCATGTGGGAAGACAATAGTCTCGAACTTAATCCAATTACTAGCATATCAACATTATCTATCTACAGATTATGATTGGGTCATGCATGAACACTTGTGAATTGTATGGTTAGGTGTTGGATTGCTCCACTGCTCATCATTGGCACCATTACTAGGAATAGTGAATGTGTGCTAAGTAATTGATTTCACAAAGTTTGTTGTATCAGGAATTCTAAGTTAAAACTTATAATCCTTAAATAAACTTGAACATACACACATTTAACAAGCATCATAGTTTCAACATAGCTTTATTTAAAGACAAATACTAAAGAGCTACAAAGAGGCAATGACAAAACTACTGATGAAGAAGACTGGGGGATGTCCATGCAAACCAAAATCACATATGCTAACACTAATCCTTACTATCTAGACTTTATTTTCATCTTTCATCAAGACAGGAAAATGAGATGTAGAGACATATAGGGCAACATAGTTCTACTTCTAGAGCATTCAACACTAAACATGATTCACACTACTTTGAAAGGGATGAACTTGAATCATGTATAGGAGGAATACCATGTGATTAAGCACATGATAAGACCCTATCAATCTACAAAAGCACAAATGGAAAGAGATGTTGCCATGAAAATTAAGCATGTACATAATAAGGGGAAGTAGGTTAACACTTTAGTTATCTTAAAAGAACTTGATGGTGATGCATTTATTGCAAAAAAACTTCACTAGAATCATGAGGACCCTTCTTGAATGCCTATCATCCAACTTGAAGAACTTGTCAAAGTTCAATTACATTCTATCCTAGCAGAGATACCTAGAAGGGAGGCAATAGACTCCAAGTATAGGCAAAACTCAAGGCCAAGAGTTTTTGCTGAATCCCACAAGGAAGAATATCAAATTCATTGAGGAAGGACAAGTCGACATCATTCTCCTATAGCCTCATCTTCATTCTCATGATCATTGGTGTACTCTGATAGGAGGAGACGGAGGTATCAGGACCATGATAGGAAAGAATGGAGAACTCATGATCATTATGACCATCACCCAAGATACTTTGATGAGGAAGATGAAGGCCATGAATGAAGCAGGCATAGGGATCGAAGAGAGGATCAAGTAAGGTATAAGCATCAAAGGAGGCACTACTACAACAGAGCTCATGAATCCAATCACGATGATGAACCTCTAATGGCAACTCGTAGTATGATCAACATTTAGAAACCTATATATATACCAACTAGGCACATTAGGGACAATCGCATCATGTGGCTAATCATGAATAACATGCTCAAATTTGAGGGTACCACATTCAAGCATTCCACAATGCTTATGCCTTGCAAAACATAGAAAGCAATTAGCAGAAACTAAAGTTGTTCCCAAGGACACTTGTCAAAGAAACTAAAAGCTGGTATATATTACTTGAACCAAAATCAATTAGGAGATGAAGTACCATGCTAGAACTTTTCAATGACAAATATCAAACTTATTTCTGGGTGTCCAATCTATGAAAATAGCTCCAAGGATAGAAATAAGGGACCCATGAATCCCTTAATGTGGCAATGGATTGATACTATTCACTGTTACATAGATGCCTAGGCCATGAATTTTCTCAGCAGGAGCAACTAAGGCACATTATGCATGGACTTGAAAACAAGACTAGGGAGACCCTTGGGGTTTATGCCCAAGGTTGGTTATTTGAAATGTCTACCCATTAGATATAAAGATTAATTAATCAAGTGTTCAAGGAAGAGGAAAAACTAAGGAAAAGAGAATCAACAAAAGAATACAACAAAGATCCATCCATCAGAAAAAAGGATGTAAGAGTTTGTGACCCAAAAGAAGAAGAGACCTTAGAATAGGTGGTTCAGAAAAAGACTCTACTCATTCAGAAATCTATCATTGATATAGCAGCTAAGGTAGAGAAGATGTGGGATTCAATTGATGAAAAGTTTACAATAGCCTTAAAAGATTGTGGAGGAACGAAATGAGGAAGACTTTACCAAAGGTAAAGATAAAAAGAAGAAGAGAGATTTTTGACGAAAAGGGAAACTGGTCTTAGTTTTGAATGTTCAGAAACAAGCTTTGAAGATGAGGAAGTATGTGTTGTATGCCAATACGAACATCCCAAAGGATGTTGTCTTGTAATGACACACTTACAAGAATAGGGGTATATGCACTTAACCCCAATTTTGTCAAGAGATATATGCCCAAATGGTTACCTTACCTTGAAGGTAACTATAAGCAAGCCTTCCAACCCATGTACTACCCTAGTGGAGCCTATCCATAGCCCCAAGAACAACATCATCAATAGTGACAACAATCCTAATCATGGACCATGATACTAACACGTCAGAAATATTCATATCGGTATCCTAATCCTTATGGATACTATGTCCAACATCCAATCTCTCCTAGTAATGCAGTTGTTCAAGCTCCATAGTATTATCTAGCTGAATATCATAGATTGACACCACCAAGGATAGATCCAAACTCATACATGCATCCACAAGTAGTTGGTTCCTCAAATCAACATTCTAATCCTTTACCACTAGTGCCACCTCCTGTGATGTAGGGAAAATTACCATCTCAACTGTAACAGAAAAGTGCAACCAGAGTTGTTAACATGCAAGAGGAAGTGATCACCCATGAACCACAATCCAGGAAATGACTATTCTTTTGAACAAGTCTAGAAAAGGTTCAAAGGATGGGGATTACATCTACTCCTCACCCATCAACATTCAGTTCTTCTAGAAGTCACAAGCTTCCATCATCATTAGCTAATGCAAACATCACTACTATCAGGCTAACACAAACTATCACTCACCAGTTTAAGGTAGGGGCACTTCCCCAAAAGTGAATAGATTTAGGAAGTCTTTTGGTGTACTTATAAGTAGCAGGGCACAAATCATAAAAGGCTTTACTTGATTCCAGGTCATAGGTAAACCTGATATTGCAAGACATGTATCAAGATTGAAATCTACTACCATTGAAGAAGAGCAACATCTGATTAGAGCTTGCAGACCAATCAATCACAGTTCCAATGGGACAAGTGGATGATGTGATCATCACCATTAGTGGCTGGCCCTACCTTGCAAATTTTCTTATTATTCATGTAGGTAAAAATAAGGGAGATTTTCCAATCATAATGCAAAGTGCTTGGCTTAGCACTGTTAAAGCTAAGCTTGATATTTGAGATTTGTCTGTGGAAATTTCCAAGGAAGACAATGAAAGAATCATCCAAAGATGTAGAGTTTCATGTACTGCATATAGTGATAATGGATGCAATGGCATGCAAAGAATATGGGCAGTTCAATAGAAAAATACCAAAGCATGCAATATATGTATAGAAGAAATGTCTGTATGAGGCAAATACTCAATAAAAAGACACCCAATGGCTGGTCATAGATGAAGAAACTGAATCCAACAAATACATGGAACCAACAGATCAAATTATCAATGCCTATGTAGAAGAGATTGAGAAGTTGAAATAGTTAAGGAGAAGGCACTCCTACCCACATATAAGTTAAGAAGAAGAAATATATTGGGAATAGTTAGAGATCCTAGATACTATAGAGCCAAAACTGCTAGAACTAAAGGTCCTACTAGTAGCAATAGAATATGCTTTCTTCAATAACAAGAAGCTGGTAATAATAAACACTACCCTTAATGGAGATTAGATGAAGAAGTTATTGGAAGTTATCAACAAGTGGTTGACAAAATTTGCATGGTCTTATCATGAGATCACAAGTATTGATCCAAGAATTTGTCAAGATTAGATACATATATCGATCCATCAGTCAAACCATGATACCAACCCCAAAGAAGGCTTAATCCAAAACCAAAAGAAGTAGTCAAGCAAGAGTTGGAGAAATTATTGAAGGCAGGATTTATTTATCCTATCACATATAGTGAATGGGTTAGTTCTTTAGTAATTATTCCAAAGAAGGGGGCAAGTGGTGAGTGTTCATTGATTTTTGATTATTGAATGTTACCACATTTAAGAATCACTTCCCTTTGCCATTTTTTGACTAGGTCTTGGATACTATTGTAGGACATGAGAACTATAGTTTTTGGGATGGATACAATGGATACAATTAGACCTACATTGCATCTAAGGACCAAGAGAAAACAATGTTCACTAGTCCATGGGGAACATTTGTGTACAAATAGATGCTATTTGGTCTTTGCAATGCGCCTGCTACATTCTAGAGACTTGTGCTCAATGTCTTCCAGAAATAAAAAAAGAAATGGTGTTGAAGTTTTCATGATAATTTTTCCACATATAGGCTAGATTTTAAACAAGCACTAGACCATTTAGAGTGGGTATTAAAGTAATATGTAGAAATAAATCTTAAGCTCAATTGGTAGAAAAGCCATCTCATGGTCTAGGATGGGATCGTATTGGGACATAAAATCTCTCAGAAAGGAATAGAAGTAGATCCTAAGAAGATAAGAGTGATACAAAACATCACTCAAAAGCCACAGATGGTGAAAGATGTTAGATCATTCTTAGGCCATATGGGATACTATTTAATGTTCATGGAGAATTTCTCCAAGATTGCAAAACCATTAGTGGAACTAACGAAGAAGGATGTACTCTTTGAATGGATAGAGTCTTGTGTAAAGACATTTGAAAATCTAAAATAGAAACTAATCAAAACACTAATCCTTCAAGCTTTAGATTGGTCCAGGCCTTTTCATATTATGATAGATGTTTCCAACTACGCACTTGGTGTAGTACTAACACAACTAGATGATCAAAAGAGACCCTTCTACATATACTATACCAGTAGAAGCATCACTAAAGCATAACTAAACTACATCATAACAAAAAAGGAGCTCATGGCCATGGTGTATGCATTTAAAAAGTTTTGACATTATGTGCTTGGGTATCAGATTTATGTCCATGTTAATCACAATGCCATCCATTTTCTCATAAACAAGCCAGCAGTGAGTCCCAGAGTGATTAGATGGCTCGTGATTTTGCAAGAATTTGACATTGTAATGATTGATAAGAAAGGCATGGAAAACATTGTAGCTGATCATTTGTCAAGGTTAAGATGGGATTCCAAAGATCATACAGAACCAGTATTCGACCAAATGCCTGATGAGAATTTTTTTTATGAAGATAGTAATGATTGTGGACTCAATAGGGAAGTCATGGAGAGATGAATATATGACTTATTTAACAACACTAGAGCTTCATATTGAGTGGAACAAGAAGTAAAAAGAACAATTCCTTTACAAAGTCAAGAGATACATGAACATTAATGGAAATTTGTACAAGATCTATGTAGATGGGTTAGTCTGATGGTGTGTGCTAGAACATGAACAACAATGAATCTTACAAGATGACCATGAAGGTCCATGTGGTGACCACTATTCCAAGAATAGAACAACACTCAAGTTGATGATGGTAGGCTACTTTTGGTCTACCTTGTTTAGAGTCGTGCATAATTTCACACAATCTTGTGAGAGATGCCAAAAAGATGGGGAAATGACAACCAAATGTGAAGGGCCACAACACTGGATATAGCCTCTTGAGCCATTTGATATATGGAAAATAGATTTTAGTGGAGCCATAACACTAATGTCAAATGCGAAAGCATATATAATTGTGATTGTGGATTACTGCATGAAGTGGGCAGAGGCAATAGCAGTTAGAAACTGTACAACTAAGACAGTAGCCAAAATTTTCAAACAGAATGTGGTGAATAGATTTGGAATATTGATAATGCTCATATTAGATAATGGAATCCATTTTACTAGTGCCACTTTCAAAAAGCTTATACAAAAACTTGGGGTAAACCATAAGTTAACCATACCATACCACCCCTAGGCAAGCGGTTAAGCAAAAGTTACTAACCATAAGATCACTAGAATATTGACTAGGACAGTTAGTAGGTTTAGAAAAGATTGGAGCACTAAGCTAAAAAATGCTTTATGGGCTTATAGGACAACATTTAGACTACCCATAGGATATTCCCCACATGATCTAGTCTATGGTAAGTTACCAACACTTCCAATCTAGGCAGAGCTTCAAACTTTAGCTATTGCTAGTTAACTTGACCTAGATTTGAGCCTAGCCTAAAAGGAACGTCGAATGAATCTAAGTCTCTTAGAAGAAAATAAACTAGTACCACTAATGCACAATGAGGTCCATAAGCATTACTGCAAACATAGACATGATGCATGAATAAGAAAAGTAATAATTGAACCAAGAGATAAGGTCCTTTACTATAATCCCAATCATGTGCCATAAAAGGCTAAATTTGAAATGCTTTGGGAATGACCATACATTGTTCAATCAACTTATCCTTTAGGGGCCTTACACATTCATCACTTGTCTGACCCACATAAGCTCATTCATGTTAACATCCAACAGGTTAAACCCTATCATGAATATCCCAATGTTCTCAAGGGATCTACCCAGTTAGTCAAAACATCTTCAACTTGTTCTCTCTTCAGAATTGTTGATCTTGATAATAGTCATGGGAGTGTCTATTTAGACATAGGTACTTTATTGAATTTTCATTTTCTTTTGACTTTTCTATTTTCTTGATATATTTTTTCGATTCTTTTATACTTTTCAACTTTTTGATAATTTCTTGATTCTTTAACTTTTTCCAATTCTTTGATGATTTTTCATTTTTTTTCATCTTTTTCCATTCTTACTACTTTTTACAACTATTCATACTTTATTTTAATTTTCTTTGTACATATTTTTGATTATTAATAAAACACAAAAAATAAAGCAAGATGTAGTCCAATAAGGTGAAGATTTCTATATGTTATCAAGTCATAGAGGACTAGTTATCTATACAGTGAGACCACAACATGCATCCATCCATTCCAACAATGAGACATTATTACCATGGCCATAATGATATTCTTCTCCTAATAAAACTAAGAATAAACTTGTGATCATTATGTCTGGACCAAAAAGTGAAGCACCAAGTGGAAATGTGAAGGGTGACATCAAGGGGATTTGTGAAATTTCTTGAATTACTTTTGTATGTTCTATCATATTGCTATGGTTGTAATAATATCCTTTGGATCTAACAAAAAATGGAAGTAAGAGTATAGTGCTATTATTTTAAGTGTATCAACTAGAATAAAATACATAGGTAGTCCTCTGGTAAGGTTGATACACTTAAAATAAAATACATGAATAGAATAAATTTCGAGGGTTCCACTAGAAAGACATGTTACCCATGCCTTAAGGTAGGTGGCTTCTCAGATTTTTCAAAAGAATAAAAAGTATAATAAATAAACTTCTTCCTTGGACAAAACTCCAAGTGATGATACTCCTTGCAATGGTGATAGTCTTATGGTTGTGAATTTGAGAGGTGAAACAATGTGATATCACTAGATGTGGTTTGGACTTGGCTTGAATCTTGGATAGACAAGCTAATGATTACTTTAACCACTACTAAGATACAAGAATTCATTATGCCTATGGTAAGACACCTCACGTCCTGATTCTTTGCACTCCTTTCTATGATCCATCTCACCTCAGTGTATATTTAATTACAACTTGTGCTTTTGTATGACATAGGGCAATTTTTGTGACCTAGTGATATTAATATGTGTGTTTTTTTAAATAGGTATGCATTACATTAAACTCCTTGAGTGCCCAAGGACACTTTTAGGCATGGTTATACAAGGGCATTAAGGGCTAGAGCTTGCTTTGAGTTGGACCCACTTGTATAACGATTATATCTTATACTTGGCAAGTAATTCCACATCATCTTATGCCTTCCAAAAATAAGAAATGTTAATAAATACTTCCCTTAACATCTCACAATCCATTCAAACAATAAAACTTCATTATCCATCTCTTATTCATCCAAAAAGCTTAAGAAACTTTCATAGCCCGAGTTTCCTTCTTTATGACCTTTAGATGACTATTTTTCATAACCAAAGTATCATATCTACTCAAAGACCCTCTAGGAATGCTTACTATCTTCTTGTTCTTCCATTTGACTCATTTTCCATCAAAAATTAAACATGAAAATTGAAATTTTTTTGGCGATGTCATTGATATGATGTATGAGGCCCTCATACATCATTGATTTGATGTTGAATCAATGATGTCGTGCGACAAAAATACTATATAGTGACAAAGAGTTAGAAATTTTTTACATTTTCATCATTTGCTACAAGAGGGGTTTTTGATTTTCTTTTTTGGAGCTCTAATCTTCTACCTTTCCCAAGGTATAACTTGCATCCTACAACTTCAATTTTTGTGATTTTTGAATCTATTTGATCTTTGAATGCTCACCTTAGTCATGGGGAGTGAAATCAAGGAAAATTTAAGCCAAATTTTCAAAAAAGTACCTAACTTTGGAGGATATTTTATAAAGGTAAGTAAGGTGGAACACAAATAAACTTGCTACATTTAAGTCAAATATGTCTAATAAACTCTCTTAATAACCAATTCTAGTTAATCCCAAGGTACTATAAGCATTTCTTTTAGAAACAACAACATAACATCTAAGCATTTCTTTTAGAAATTTCTCTAACTCTACAACCATAGTATAATAAACACTTGATCTAACCAAGGGTGTGAGTAAGGTAAAGAACTATTTAAAGATGATATGAATATTTTAATAATTTCAAATCCTTGATTGATTTCAAATGGCCTTGAAGAGAGGAGCAGAAGGATGACCCTTACAATGAGGAATTAAAAGACCAAGAGGTCAAGCGAGAGGTTACACTCGTGAACAAACTCCACCAATAGAGCATGTGGAGTAAGAAGCTCAATCCTTTAGCATTCATCAATGGACGCCTACTACAAAGCAATCTGTGTAAGTAGAGGTTGAGGTACCACATGCCATAGAACAAGGACAAAAACTCATGTTGTTACATGAATGCCTTCAAGCCATTTAGGAGAATTCTATCATGTCCATAGTGATTGTGGAACTTAATTTTGGCCCATTCATGGATTTTTCCCTAGATACTATTAAGACCCAACTTCAGTCATCTCCCTTGTGACCCACCTTGAAAATAAGTGAAGATTGGTACTTAAGAAAGACACTCCAATTTTGGAAACATAAACAAGTAGATGCTACAGTGAATATTGAGGGAGTCTTAGTATCCTACTTAGTAGAGGTGATAATCAAAGGTCTAAGTCTGCCCAATGAAGGAACTAATGTTACATAATTATCAACAAGGTCTAACACTGATACCAAGAGATTATGGCTATGCAGAGCCTATGGCAAGGAAGACAAGGAATACAATGATCTAACTACCAAAGAGAGAATTTATTTCAAGATTGACACCTATCAGTTGTTCCCTATAAAGAGATTGAACTAAACATCCGCATATGTGGCTAGAAGAAGTGTCATTTTGATGGGGAAATTTAATGTCACAATTTCTTATCTTTACTTCCTAGAAATCTAGTGGCAATTTGAAGAAAAGAAGATGGGGAAACCTACACTGCCATTCACCTATCTTATTAGGAAGTTGTGAAAATAAGTGGGCATCTTAGGCTACACCAATGATCTTATGAGAAAAGAAAAAAATGATTCCCATGCTAAGATGTCAAAGCTAATGTTGCCAAAGAAAAATCAAGTAGAGAAACATGCAAGTACTAGGGGAGCAATAGGCTCAACTTCTACTAAAACCATCTAAACTATTGTGCAGTAGTAGTAATCAGGACCTAGTACCTAGCAACCAATTGATCAATAGTAGCAACAACAACAACAACAACAAGAACAACAATAGCAAGAGCAACAATAGCAAATTCCACCACCACCATCACAAGATTATAGACCTTCAATGAGTCACCTTCAATAGATTGCAGAGATTATCAGTTGGGGAACAAGTGAGGGAGACAACATCTATAAAGTAATTGATGATGCAGTCAGGCCAATAATCTCAATAGATCTTGTAAGAGGCCAAATTTCATTATAGATAGGAGGAGAGAAAGAATGGTCATAATAGATTTCCTGGAATTCTACATCATTCCAAGTGATCCTTGAGATTGGTGAAGGAGCCATAGTAGTTCTTATGTAGCATCAAGATGCAGTGGAAGCCATAGAGGTGATCACAGATCACATTAAGGAATCCTTCCATATCCTTGTTGTGCTAGCAGCAGATCTTTTAGGAGCCAAAGATGCTCATATGTTAGTTGGTTTCTCCATGATTCCTATTGAATACGAGGATGTACTTGAAAGACCGTTGCAGATAGGACATGTTATGCAAAATCTCTTAGATATCCCTAATAATATCACTATAGTTTAGTTTGATCTGATAGCCATCAAGGTTAAGTTGAGCATGCTAAGAATGAAGTTTGCAGATTACAAGAAGGTCTCGTGACCCTGAGAGAAGAGAAAAGATATCCCACTTAATTTTTTGCACTTGACTAACTATAATAGTTTAGAATTGAACACATTAATTTTCTCATTAACCAGAACATGTAGATGGAATGAGAGAAGGAGAAGGTAGTGTGGGATGCCTCAGCAACTAAAGCCCAAACTTATGCATATTTCAAGGCACTCATTGCCTTGCAAGACAACAAACAGATAGTTGTAGAAAATGCTTGATTAACCAACATTGAGTGCCAAAAGAATGTCCTCAAAGAAAGCATTTAGTAACTTTGAGAACAATTAGTACGGGTCAATCAAGATATGAGACACCTAGCATGAAAAAATAGAACCCTCTCAATGGAGGAGGTACATGCTATTCAATAGAAGTCTACAATTGAGACAAGCGTGTGGCAAACTGAAGCTAAGAAATATTAGTGGCTCAAAGAACATTTTAGAGACTAGGTGAGCATGTATAAGTAGATAAATGAGAAAGAAATCTAGATGGAAAAGGCCAAAATCAATCCTAATTGGCAATCCATTTTGGATAGTTTTGCTGATATTCACCAGGAAAAAATTAAAAACTTATAGATCAATGGCTTTATAGAATACATAGGATTAGCAAACCTTTGGTATGATGAATTTACCATGTTGATAGTAGGTAGGGCTAGGAATGAATTGGAGCAACAAGTAGTAGTCATATATGCTTTATTCAAGAAAGGGTTTGTCGATAGGAAGGATGCCTTACAGAAGTTGTATGTGGCAAGCTTAGAATTAGAAGTTGTGAAGGCCAACTATCAGGGTCAAAAATGTGTTGTAGCTAACTTGGCTAGAGAATGTTAGATTATCAGGAGTTATGTAAAATGGCCAAAGAATTTGAGGAAAAATGGAGGTAGTTTGTGATGTTGTACATCAAGGTAACAAAAATGTTCCTGTAGCTACCATGTCCATGGGATGTACCTACCTCGTCACATGTTGCACAACAAGCATGGATGGTACACAATCCCTAAATGAATGGAGTGAAGCTTGAGATGTTGCTTAACTGATACCAATTTTAGAAGCCTGATGACAAGGAAAAGTAACCGATGGAGGAGCCAACACCACTAGGCACTTAGGCCACATCGAGCTTCTTTAGTTTGTCCTTGTTTTGTTATTTCATCAAATTATGGTGTTTAAATTTTGTAAAACATCGCTGCAACATTTAGTGTCATGTATATAGTCCATTAGTCATGTATAGTTGAATCCACGTCCTAATTTTTTAAGGGACACTATTGTCATTTTTTTAAACTCAAGGACAAGTTTCTAGTCAGTCATGAGGTTATGATGAAGTCAAATTTTTGATCAAAGTGACACCATAGCAATGAAATCATATCAATGATGTTGTTGATTTGATGTCAGTTGTCTTGATATGTTATCGTTGATATGATGTCTTGGGATGTATGTGGTCCTATAAATATGTGACTTTGGTGCATGATTCGCTAACTTTCCATTCCGTACTCTACTGAAAATCTTGTAGTTTTATTCCATAGTTTTAGTGATAGAAGTGAATGCTTGTAGTGTGATGTCTAGTAGTTGAAAAAAATCTTTATTGAAACATATTGTACTTGGGCACAGTTTGTGAACATAAATAAAGATCGAGATTACTTCACATCATTGCAACATCTACTTAGTGTTTACTATTTTTACTTAGAGTAATATTTCCTATTTTCTTGCTTAATGTTTTACTTTTCCAAAGCACTTTACTTTGCTCATTTATAGTAAGTAGAATGAGTACAACTATTTTTGAGCATTTCAGTGTAATCGTTTGGTAAGCCTAGTAGCATAATTCTTGGTAGCCTAGTATTGGTTATGCAAAGCCCAAGGTATGTATGGAAAATCAAGACCTAATGCTCATCACCATAGGCTAGAGTAGATTTACCTTTCTAACATTACTTAGATTTAGCAATTACTTTCTTTTAATTATGGCTATGCTTAGGAATATTTTAGGCCTTACAACATTAATTGTCATGTGCCTCATGATGAGCAAAACCATATACTTGTACTTCACTAGCTCCCTGTGGGAAGATAATGATCTCAAACTTAACTCAATTACTATCATATCAACATTTTCTATCTATAGATTATGATTGGATCATGTGTGAACACTCATGACTTATATGGTTGGGTGTTGGATTTTGCCACCACTCATCACTAAGACATCTTCACTATTAACAAGATGCCTTCCTTGAGATGTCTCTTCTACAGGCAAGATGTCTCCTACTAGATTGAAGGCATATTCTATGAAGACTCCACTTTCGACCAAGATGTCTTCTTTATCTCGAATGCATCTCCATAGAGCTCAAAACCTACAAAACACACATATATGAAAGAATAAGGGAATTGGAAGAGGTGTTCCTTCATCAGCTGTTTGACTTATTAAAAAGTAAACTTATGTGAGCAAGGAAGTAGGGATTGAAGCGATTCCCCACTCATAAAGTTTGATCTCATGATTTCATACAACATCATCTATAGATTGATCCTTCTAATGGATTAAATATTCAAGCCTTTTGACTCTTCAAATTCTATGAGATTTCCTTTGTTTGAGTATGATTACCTTTCTTTCCATTGGAGGCTTGGATTGATCAGTAGTCCCCTTCAACTCATTGATGCTACCTTGTAATGTCTCCTCATCAACTAGTCCATGATAGTGCATAAGATCTAAAATATTAAACATAAAATACATACCAAAATTGTTTGGTAAATCAATCTCAAAAGCATTATCATTAATCTTAGCCTTAAATTTGAAAGGTCCCATATTCTTGGCTTTCAACTTGGAGAAGTTATCACCTCTTAATTACTTCTTCTTCAAGTGCACTTAAACTAAGTTACCAATAGCAAAATTTGGCTTTCAGTTTTCCCTCATTTCTCTTTAGGACTCTCTCCTCAACATTTTTCTCAAGATTTGATTTTACTTGTGCATGGAAATCCCTCATTACTTGCATAAAATCAACACTGAGTTGAGCTTCATTATTAAAGCTCTTCAAAGTATCCACCATCTTATGAGAAAACCCATAGTTAACCTCAAATGGGCTTTTTCCAATAGCAATATGAAAACTTAGCATGACACAATAACTTTTTTCACTTGTTTGGCTATCTATCATAAAAAAATCTTAATATGGTTAGTAGGGATTTATTCACCACTTTGTTGGCCATTAGATTATGGATGATATGCACTAGAAAAATTAAAATTTATCACTAAAAATTTTCAAAGAAACCTCTAAAACTGACTTTTAAATTTGGAGTCTATGTTACTAACAATATTCAAATGAATTTCATGCATTCACAACATGTTGGAAAAACAAATTTACAGTATGAGAAGCATCACTCACCTTCTTACATGGAATGAAATGTGCCATCTTTTAGAACCTATCAACCATAATAAAAATTACATCATTCACACTTTTAGTTTTTGGAATATGACTCACAAAATTCATAGACATCCTTTCCATGGATCCTTGGGAATTGGTAAAGACACATAATGTCCATTCATTCCTTTACCTCCCTTAAAATTCTAACAAGTCAAATACTCCTTGACAAATTTGGAAACTTTAGTTGCCATACTAGGCTAACAATAGTGTCTACCCACAAGTTCTAATGTTTTATCTCTACTCATGTAACCTGCCATGCCACTACAATGCTTTTCAAACAAAATCATTTTTCAAAAATCATAATTAGGAATGCATACACTTCTATTTTTAAATAACAATTCATCTTGAATATGATAGTCCCTTCACTATTTTATTCTATTCATCAATGGCTTTTTGAGGCTCCTCCAAACCTATCCAAAATCAACATCATGCTCATATAAAGAAGTCAAATCACCCATACCATTCACATGAGGTATGCTAAAATTAACCATATGAGACTGGACAATGCATTAACCATCATATTGGTTTTTCTACTATTGCACTTCAACACAAAATTTAACACCTATAACTATGCAACCCACTTCATCTGCTTTGCACTCAACTTCTTCTGTGAGTTTAGAAATTGAAATGCTTTTTAGTCCATCATCAAAGCGAACTCCTTGGACAATAAGTAATGCCTCCAATGCTTAATTGTTTGAAGAATAACATACAACTCCTTTCCATATACACTATATTTTTTCCTTGACTCATTCAAATTTTCTAAAAAGAAAGTAACATGCCTACCTTCTTGTAAAAGTACCTCATCAATGGTAATTTCACTTGCATCCACCTTCACCTAAAAAAGCTTATAAAAATCTAGAATTGCAAGCATAAGTTCATTGGTAATTGTTGCCTTCAACAAGTCAAAGCTTCATTGGGTTTCATCATTTCACGTGAAATCTTTATTTTTTCTAACAAAGAAAAGATAGGCCATGAAATACCACTAAAATTTTTGATGAACCATCTCTAAAAACTTGCTAAACAAAGGAATGATCCTACCTTCCTTATACTGTTAGGAGTTGACCAATTTCTAATAGCCTTTACCTTGGTAACTTCCATTTGAATTTAGTGTTTAGAAATCATATGTTCGAAATATGTGATTTTCCACTTGAAGAAATGACGTTTCTTCATATTGATCATCAACTATGCCTCCTTCAACTTAAGACACATCTTTCTCAAGTGATCTAAGTGCTTTTCCTCATTATAGCTATACACCAAAGTATCATTAAAAAAGAAAATACAACACTTACCAATTAAGACTTTCAATACATCATGCATCAATCTAATGAATGTAATAGGTGCATTGATGAGCCCAAATGGCATCACCAAACCAAACAATCCATTTGGTATCTTGAAAGTTGTCTTCCATTTATCACCATTTGTTTGTAGGGGGTAGAAGAAACCTTGAAAGTGCATGGATAGGTTTAATTAATGTTATTTATTGCTTTCCTAGTAACGCGGCATGAGTACAACTTGGTTACGAGCGTNAGCATCTACGGATGTGTACGGCTAGTCAAGAAATCGGCTGCTTGTCACACTTAGGTTAGTTAAGTGCCTCAGTACAACCGCTTTGAGCATGTGCGTTACGTGTGGTAACCCCAGTAACAATTAGCGTTTGGTAGCCACAGTTACATAGTTCAGGGTGTGTACGGCAAGTGGGAACGGATGCTGACGCTAGGACTTAGTGTTGTAGTTAGAGTTAGTTTTAGTTTCTCAACCCTTCACCATTTAGCATAGGAGATAAATCTGTAAAATACCAAAAAAATCATATACCTTAGACTTGCTTAACCATACACCGTGACACATGCAAGCAAGCCTGGGAAGACAACGACTAATTAACCCCAAGTGTTTCCTGCGGCGTTTAGGCATTTAGTCTATGGAGTTCGACTGGATCGCGCGTGCTATGCTCGTTTCTTATGGTTGAGTGTAGGGGTACCTCACCACTCATCATTGGCACCGTTGTCGAGGACTAAGTGTTTTTACGCCAATTAGAACATTAGGAAATTTTTCACATCGTTGTGAGCTTTAACGAACCTTCAGGTTAATCAGTTAATTAAGAACACAAATAACGGTGAATAGCACACCATTAGAATGACTTCTTCTCACAAAATTAACTCACCTAAGGATAATACAGAAGACAGTCAGCATCACACACATAACCTAGACCAGCCATGTCCTAAACAATCTAAGGTGACATATACTCATCATGTTGAGTATGTACCTGACTTTACTTTTATTCTCCACCAAGACAAACAACTGCGATGGAGAGATTTGCAAGGTAACATTGTGTTACCCCCAGATCGATCAGTCCCTAACATGCTTTTTCCTACTTTAGCATAGATGGGCATGCAAGAACTATTTGCGGAATACGTTCTGGATAACTTTGACACAAGGGATTATCATCCCACAAATGCCCAACGTATTC
>MNCI01031672.1:288612-337234 GCA_015680685.1 Gnetum montanum
CAAGTCTTGTAATAATGAACCGTTCACATGTCATTCCATTAGTTCCATTCCCCTCAATAATCCCATACCTACCTGATATTATTGTAAAGAACTTGAGGACGAGTTTTTATTCAGTCATGGGGGTATGATGAGACGCGAATTGCATAGGCCGCAATATCGCATCCCCTGCGATATCGCGTATGCGATATCGCGGTCCACCGCCAAATCTATAAATAAGAGGCGGCACTCCCCTCATTTCCCATCAGATAGGCGTAAAGTAGCAAAGCTTTGGGGGATTGATCACCCCAAAGATAGAATATTTGCCATGTGCTCATAGTAGGAGTCCCCCAAGTGAACGGTTCTTTATTTGAGTAGCTTTGTACCTGAACGCAAGTTGTGTATGGCAATAAAGACAAGCTTTGTGGATAAACCTTGCAGTGCATGGATAGGTTTAATTAATGTTATTTATTTCTTTCCTAGTAATGCGGCATGAGTACGACTTGGTTACAAGCATTGACGAATGTGTACGGC
Organism: Gnetum montanum; assembly: GCA_015680685.1. Taxonomy (NCBI): domain Eukaryota; kingdom Viridiplantae; phylum Streptophyta; class Gnetopsida; order Gnetales; family Gnetaceae; genus Gnetum; species Gnetum montanum. The sequence continues at coordinate 289,123 of MNCI01031672.1, forward strand.
TAGCCAAGGAATCGGCTACTCATCACGAGTAGATTCTCTCACCCTTTTCTCCTAGAACGTGGGACAAGTACGACTTGATTACGAGCATCTACAGATGTGTACGGCTAGTCAAGGAATCAGCTACTTATCATACTTAGGTTAGTTAAGTGCCTCAGTACGACTGCTTTGAGCACGTGCGTTACGTGTGGTAATCCCAGTAACGATTAGCGTTTGGTAGCCACAGTTACATAGTTCAGGGTGTGTACGGCAAGTGGGAACGGATGCTGACGCTAGGACTTAGTGTTGTAGTTAGAGTTAGTTTTAGTTTCTCAACCCATCACCATTTAGCATAGGAGATAAATCTGTAAAATACCAAAAAAATCATATACCTTAGACTTGCTTAACCATACACCGTGACACATGCAAGCAAGCCTGGGAAGACAACGACTAATTAACCCCAAGTGTTTCCTGCAGCATTTAGGCATTTAGTCTGCGAAGTTCGACTGGATCGCGCGTGCTATGCTCGTTTTGTATGGTTGAGTGTAGGGGTACCTCGCCACTCATCACATGTGAAGTTGCAAACCATCGCAGACCCCCATAACCTAGCTGAACACCTCATCCAGTAGTACACCATGGTAGCCAACTCAACAGAAGCAAATGCCTTGGCAAAACACCAACCATCATGGCGAAACAGCCCATGAATTATGACTACGCTATCAACCTATGCCTATTGTACACTAAATACCTTTTAACCTCCTTTTTGGTGTCAACTAGGTTCAACCCAATTTGGGGTGGTGCTGCATGTTATTTTTTCTATTCCTTTGCATTATTTGCACTTTATTTGCATTTTTCACCATTTTAGTACGTAAACATATTTGAAACTATGCTTAAGTGGTGGTCCTCACATGTTAACACAATCTGCCTCATTGAAACCTTTAACTATGCTTGCCCCCTCAACTACTTATAACTACACTTGACCCCACTGAAACTGCAAACACCGCAAACATCACCTACACCCTTAGCATTATCTCACATTAGCATCATAGTGAACCATGCTACATCCCTGTTGTATTCGGTAAGTCCCTATTTGATTGGCCAGACCATTTAGGGCATCCTATCTCTACCTCCAGTCGTAGATTTGAGGTTAGGGTATGCACCTGTAGACCTCAGTGTTCTAGCCACTGATGTTTTCAGTCATTACAAGTTCTAGAGCTAGAAGGAGGACCGAACTACTTTTGCAAACTCTATCGTGGTTATCTCTCATGTCCTTTGCATATCAATTGTTGGCTTTAGGCTAGTGTAGACTATAACATCCCTGTGGACCTACTGTGCGTGTAGTAATAGCTGGATCTTAGGCCAATATAGACATTGTCTATTAACCTATCAATGTAGATTGCACCCTATAGTTAGTCCCCTTAAGACTCCACATAGCAACCCAAATCACACTCATTTCCACTATCTACTAAAGTCCTATCATTTTTAGTTGGAGCATAGTCGTCCCTAGCATAGCTAGCATACTTTTCTCTCTAGTGTGAAGAGGGTAGTCAGTGTAGTATGTGGTGTTAGCTAGGACAAGTTCATTTTTAGCGTAATCCACAATGTTTCACAACTAGTAACCCCTATAGTCCCCTATTATAACTTGATCTACGTTCATGAACCTAGATCAACCTTCAATGTTAGTCTCAAACACACTCGACATCTTGCCCATCTAATAGGAGACTAGGATTGATGAACCTTGGAGTTCCATAATGGTAAGACGAAGGCAATACATTCGATTACGTCTTCAAGACCTAGAATATGCTACACTAAGCAACAAGTAGTACAACTTCATATGCGCAAAGATTCAAGCAAGGTTATCTATAGACCACCCTAACATAGAGGCAAAATGGAACTATGAGCTGATCCATAGGGATGGATAGGAGTATATCCCCTCCTCATTCAATATCATCCTACTCAAGGAGCCCTACCATCAGCTGTTGGCCCAACTTATTTGAGTAGGTGAGCATGACATAGGAATGGACAACGAGGAGCCCCTATAGTAGGAAGAGGATGAGTTCAAAGCTTGCTTTGAGCATGAGGGCTCTTTCCACATTATCTTCCAAGAAGTGATCCCTAGTCTAGCTCTTCCTTGGTCTCGTTTACCCTTTCTCCTCGAGACAATCATAGCACTGGCATCACCTTCCCACCTTGCCAGGTCTAGGTCAACACCTGTAATAGCAACACATTAGATGCAATGCACACATTATGATGGATTGACTTCCCTTGAATTACCCTTTGAGGCATCATCACAAACCTCTCAGCCATCTCTGCCCATAGCAGCCACACCAGCTCAACCATACGTCTCTACATGGCCTATCTCTAGGCCCCAAGCTACTTAGGCATCCTATGTTCTACCTATTCTATCAGCATCCTCAACATTGGCCTAACCCACGTGTGCGTTGCTTACCCCAATCACTATCCCCATAGCACAACCAATGCATCAGCCAATGCATCAAGTGCATTACACAATTTTGAAACCTGCAACTAGGCGATGGGCTACATAGCTAGTCCAATAGTAGATAGCACAACCAGTGTAGCCAGCTGGAGTGTCTCAAAGCTTAGACTAGGCATTCTAGATGATCCAAAGCTTGATAGAAGAGGTGAGGCAAGTCAAAGGAATCTCCTCTAAAATTATCACAGTGGTGGACTTCTACCATGATGACCCTATAAGTTCTATGATCCCACCTCTAACTCTTCCAACTGGAGTCTCACTCCCTCAATTCACCAAATATAATAATGAGGGAGACCCTAATGCACATCTAGTCATGTTTAGGTTAGAGTGCCTACTATTGCAAGCATGGCTGCATGTCATCACATGTGTGTTCACCATATCATTGACTAGCAAAGCATTAGATTGGTATCGTGCATTTCCTAGAGGCTCTATCTCCTCTTTGAAGGACCTCTTGAGCCAATTCGTAACACACTTCAAATATAATTTGAAGCTAGAGACAACCTTAGACTAGCTAATGCAAGTTAAGTAGGGCCACCTAGAGCCTGTGTAGAAGTTAATTCAACACTGGAGTGCCTCGCTAAATGAAATACAAGAGCGGATAGCTAAAGCACATCTCCTAGCCATTTTCAAGGGAGTAGTCAATGACTTTATAAAGTCAAAATTGTATTACTTGGGCCTGCGATCCCTAAGCTAGGCCTTTGCTCAAACTAGAAACATAGAAGACATGGTTGAAGCTAGCAAAGACCCAGCCTACATGGCCTACAAGAACTAGCATGCAAGGAGAGACAAAGATAAGGGAAGGAAGAATGTAATGGTGACAACTGTAGCCAAAGAAGCTAAAGCAACCAAGTAGGGTAGAATGCTAAGTAGCCTAAAGCCCTAGCTAATAACAAAGCTACTAACTCTAGCACTAAGGCAATCAACTAGCCTACATCCTCGATGGCCATAGTGTAAGTTGTTTAAAGGTCCAACTTTAAGTGCAAGGATCAGTCTAAGTATGCCCTGTTGCCACTAAAGCCTTCAGAGCTGCTAGACCAACTATTGAAAGCTAGATGCATCTAATACAAACAAATGAGCCCCTGGTCCTAAGACATTTTATGTTGGATTGATTTTGTCATTACCACCAGTTGTCTAACCATAGCATGGAAGTTTGCCTAGCCTTGCAAGATAACTTGCAAAAGATGATCGACAAAGAAGAGCTAGTACTTGACACTGCAAACCTGGCCAGGCCTCAAAACTAGTCCATGAGGATGTATAATGATCATCTAAATGCAGATGATGTTGGCTCTATCATAAATGTTATCAACACTAATGATGATTCAAAATTAATGTAGTAGCAATTCATGGTCTATGTGCCCTTTGGTAGTGAAAGGGTCCCCTCGACCCCCATAAATTTAAGGCCTCCTTTTGTTATTAGAGCACCACCTCAAGCACCCACAATGCCCTTCATAGTTCAGATCCCCCCACATGTTGCATCAACAACAACTATTCAGTCATCCTTCATCATCAGAGTGCCACAACATGCTAGCCCCTCACATGTTTGAAGCCCAATAATAGCCAATGCATCGATCCCCTCCTTTCCAAGGGCCACCCTCACTAGCAACATTGGTAGGCCCTAAAGGTTGCAACATAGGAGACCCAACAAGCATCTTGCAAACAAAATAATTAGGCAACATTGAGAGAAAAGAGCACTAGGTCCACCAAAGCCAGTTACTATATTTTTGGTTCATATGGCCAAAACAACTGAAGAAGCCATAACAAGAAAATCACAAGGGAGCACCGAGGCCCCTAAGCAAGCCAACCAAACAAAGCCTAAGTCACCTCTATGAGAAATCCATCTCTTAGACCACATGGAAGAATTCAAGGCCAGCAAGAATGTAGCTAATGAAAAGGACTTTGTTGATGCATTAGCCTAGGTCAAATAAGTGCTTAAATAGAAAAATACAACATTGAGCTTGTACAACTTGATCATGACTTCATCTACCCACTGGGAAGCACTGGTGCAGATGCTGATCTCCATCCCTATTATAGAGGACATCCTTGGAGACCTCCATCCATGCAGTGATGCCACTTCCTACACCAGAGGAATTGAGTTTCATGTCTCTATCATTAGCAATGAAGCAATCAAGGTCGATCTTGAGAGGGATGAGGTCATAACAACTCCTATTTTTATTACTATAGTCATTGGAAAATGCAAATCCACAGAGTGCATGTTGATGATGGAGTAGCAACGAATGTAATACCATTTATCATCATGGATATGCTAGGCCTTGCAAATCAAATCACGCCAATAAAAATTGCATGCTTGAAATCCTTCAAAGGGTCACACGTCATTGTTAGGGGTATTGTTACTATAGCTTTTGTAGTAGGGGAGCAGTTCCCCACCATTGCCAAGTTCATTATCGTAGAAGAGATGCTAGGTGAAACATCACCAAATTTTGGCTACGACATCTTGATTGCAAATTTGCCTAAGTGTTAGCACGAGGCCACTTTCTTTAAATTTTTCAAAGTGCTCAAACTACACTCCCTATTGTCCCAGAGCGTAGTTAGCTCCAAAAATTGATTTTTTGCAATTTTTCCTAAGTGTCATCATGAAGTAAGAAGTTGCAAATTTTTCTAAGTGTTAGGACTACGCTCTCCACTACCCCAAAGCATAGTCAGCTCAGTAGAGAGTGTAGCCAACACAAAGGCCATTTTTGCAAATTTTTTTAAGTGTCAAGCTAGCTGTTGCAAATTCTTTTAACTGCTGAGACTACACTCTCCATTTCCCTAGCGCATAGTTAGCATGAAGGCCCAGTTTGTCTAGATTTTCTAAAGTGTTGAGACTGCACTTTCCACCAGCCCAGAGTGTAGTCAAGCATAGTCAACTACAAGCCAGTTTTTATAGATTTTCTCTAAGTGCTAGGACTACGTTCATTCCTAGTTGGGAGCGTAGTGAGCCTCCTATGGAGAGCATAGTTAGCACACATCCATTTTTTGCAAAATATTTCTAAGTGTTGGACTATGCTCTCCCCCAGTCTGGAGCGTAGTCAAGCGTAGTTAGCTAGAATAGCCTCCAAAGGCCTCCACAACATAACACTGACATTTAGCTCAACTCCAACACACCTCTGGCAAGCATAGTTAGCATAACACAAGATAGTGGAGAGTGTAGTCCTAGAGCATAGTCTCTAAAGTTGCATTTTTTTAGGTACATTACAGTCCTCTTGGCACACACACATGTAGTTGGTATTGTAGTCATAGTCTTGCAGTCTCACAGAGTTTAGCAGAACAGAGCAAAGCATAACATTGCTTGCCTTAGTGGAGAGTGTAGTTGGATGACAGCATAGTCCCAACCATGCCACTGACACATGGTAGTCTCTCTGCATTTTTTGCTAAACCTAGCCTCATAAATACCCCTGTCCTCAACATTTTAGGGGTTGGAAAATTTCAAGCAAATTGGAAAATTTGAGCATCTTGGCATTTTGGATGAACAAAAACCCCAAAGGCACATAAGAAAATTAAAGAAAGGCAAGGTTGCACACCACTGTAACTCATTGCAAGACATCGTAGACCATCGTAGTCTAGTACATAGCACAGCGGCCAACCTAACAGGCATAGACACCATGATGAAAAGTCATTCTTCACAGCTAGACATCCCCAAGATTGTGACTACATTGTCCACTGCACCTATTGTATGCTGCATATCTTCTCATCCCTTCTGGAGTTAACTATGCTCAACCCCATTTGGGGTGGTGTTCTATTTCTCTAGTTCTCTTCTTCTTTGCATTTTACTTGCATTTTCTACCATTATAATGCATGACCAGACCTAGGCGGTTTTCCTAGCACATTAATACTTTGATTTCTCACTAAAACCCTTGACTACGCTCACCCTTGTTGACATCGTTAACACCGTGAATACCACGCGAACACTTAGCATCATTTTGCATCACATTTGGTAAGTCCTCATTTGATTGACAAGACCATTCTAGGAACCCCATCTCTACCTCTAGTAGGCCCTCACACAAACGCGAGGTTAGGATTATGTGCTCGTGGACCCCTTGACATTCTAGTTGCCAACATTTTCGATCACTATAGTTTTATGGTGCTAGAAGAAGGACAAAACCATTTTCCTCTTTTAGATTCCATTGGTGGTTGTCTTGCATGCTCGCTACATCACCATTGATGGCTTTGGGCTAGCATAGACCCAACAACCTTGTGGACTTGCTGCACATGTGATAGTAGCTAGATCTTAGGCTAGTGTCGGCATTGTCTACTAACTAGTTGGTGTAGACTGAACCCTGTCATCGATTCCCTTGGAACCTTGTGTAGCAACCTTAGAGCATACATATTTCCATAGTTAGCCAAATTCTAGATGCCCAGTAGAGAGCGTAGTTACCTCTCAACGTAGAGAGTGTAGTTAGCTCTCAATGTAGAAAGCGTAGTGTCCAAAGTTAGTTATTTTTCTATAATTTCTAGACTTAGCCATTTTTTTCTAGTTTCCAGACTTAGCCATTTTTTTTGCAGTTTCTAGAGTTAGTTGTTTTTCCAAAACATTTAATCTACACACATGAGTTCTGAACAACCTTCAAAATTAGTTTCAAGCACACTCATTGTCTTGCCAACCCAACAAGAAAACAAGATTGGCCACCTTGCCAACCTTGCCATGGTAGAGCCAAGGCAATCCTTGAGGCTACATGGCCAAGACCCCAAGTATACCATGCTAAATGATGAACAATAAAACTTCATTTGCATGAAGATCCAAGTAGGCCTGTTCATAGACTGTTTGGACATGGAAGCCAAACAGGGCTATGAGCTTGTCCACTGAAATGGATGAGAGTATATCCCCTCCCCTGTTGACTTCATCCTACTTACCAAACCCTACTACTGATACTTGCCTAGCTCATTCAAACAAGTGAATGCAAAGTAGGTATGTATTATGAGGAATCCTTGCAAGAAGTGTAGGATGATTTTGAAGCTTGTTCAGAGCATGAGAAATCCTTTCACACTATCTTCTAATGGATAACCCCCAGTCTAGCCCTCTTGTAGTCTTGTCCACCTATCTTTCTTGAGACAGTCATAGCCTTGACGTTACCTTCCAGGTCAACACCTGTGGTAGCAACACACCAGATGTAGCATACATGTCAAGGATGCACTACATCCTTTCCAACAACAATCATGCTTGCTCTACCTTACATTCACATAGTGCATATCTACTATCCCCAAAAATTTTAGGCACCTTATGTTCTACCTGTTTTGTTGGCATCCTTGGTAGTGATCCAATCCGCACACCCATGGCTTGCCCTAGTCATTAGGCCCTTAGCATAGCCAACACAGTAAGCACTGTGTGTGGTCCCATAACCTATAGCCAAGTTGTGGAGCACACAACTAGCATAGTGGGTAGCATAAGTAGCAGAACCTATTGCATTATTCCAAAACTTGGATTAGGCATTCCAACTGATCCAAACCTTAACAGAAGAGGTCAAGAGGCTCAAGGCCACCTCCTCTGAAATAGTTCACATAGTGGACTTCTACTAGGATGATCCCATAAATTCTACTATCCCACTGCTGACTCTACCTATTGGGATTCTGCTACCCCAATTCACCAAGTACAATGGTGAAGGAAACCCCAACACACATGTAGTTATGTTTAGGTCTAAGTGCCTAATACTGTAGGCATGACCACATGCTATCATACATGTTTTGCCATGTCACTCACTGGCAAGGTACTAGAATGGTACTGTGCATTATCCTGGGCTCTATCTCCTCTTTGGAGGATCTTTTAAGCTAGTTTGTGACATGTTTCAAGTGCAACTTGAAGCCTAAAACTACCTTGGAGTAGCTGATGTAGATTAAGCATGGCCATGTAAAGCCCATCCAAAAATTTATCCAATGTTGGAGTACCTCACTGAATGAAATTCGAGAGCTAATAGCTGAGACACACCTCCTAGCTATCTTCAATGTTGCAGTTAATGACTTCATCAAGTTAAAACTGTACTACTTGGTTTCATAGTCTCTGAGCCAAGCCTTTGGCTAGACAAAGAGCATACAAGATGCGGTGGAGGCTAGTAAGGACTTGGCCTACATAACCTATAAAAACCTACATGTCAAAAAGGATAAGGATAAGGGGAAGTAAAGTGCAACCATGGCAACTATGGAAAAAGAGGTTAAAATAACTAACTCGAGGCCAATGGCTAGGCCACCCAAGGCCCCAGCCAACAACAAAATCGCTAGCCCTAGCACCATGCCAACTAACTAGTCTATGTCATTGGTGGCCTCAATGTAAGTTGCTACAAGGCCCAACTTTGAGCTTAAGGATCTTTCAAAGTACACCCCACTACCCTTAAAACCTTCAGAATTGTTGGACCAGCTATTGAAGGCTAGATGTATCTAGTACAAGGAGATGTTCAAAGACACTTGCAAAAGACATGATAGATATTGTGACATCTTAAGGAACCCTGGGTGTATAGCCCTGAATGAGCCCCCAGTGCTGACACACTTTAGGCTAGATTAGTTTGTCACTACCACCAGTTGCCTGGTCACAACACTAATTTTTGCATAGCGCTGTAGTATTACCTCCAAAGAATGATTGACAGAGGTGAGTTGGTGCTTGATGCTACCAATATAGTTAGATATTAGAACTAATCTATGAGGGTGTATGAGGACCCTCTAAATGCATATGATGTAGGTTATGTCATTAATGCTATCAATGTCAATGATAACCTAGATCTGACATGGCAACCATTTGTGGTTCATGTATATTATGGCAACCCAAGGGTTCCCTTAGCCCATATGGGTTCAAGGCCTCCTTGCATTGCTAGAGTGCCACCTGAAGCACCTACAATGCCCTTTGTGGTTAGGGTCCCACCCCATGTTGCATCAACGACAGCCACCTAGCTGCCCTTCATGGTTAGGGTGCCATGACATGTTGGCTCTTCACCTACCTAGAGTCTAGTAGTGAGCAATGCATCAATCCCCTCATGTCCAAGAGCCAATCCTATTGGCAATGTTAACAGACCCTCTAGGTGGTAACCTGGAAGACCTAATGAGTGTCTCACAGATAGGATGATTAGGCAACATCAAGAGTAAAGAGTGCTTGGTCCGTTGAAACTAGTATCCCTATCTATAGTTCCCATGGCCAAAACAACTAATGAGGCCACCACTAGAAACTTGCAACCAAGTACTAGGGCCCCTATGTAGGCCAAGCCAACAAAGCCCAAGTTGCATCCCCATGAAATCTGTCTTTTAGGACATATAGAAGAAGTCAAAGCTAGCAAGAGTGCAACCAATGACAAAAGACTTTATAGATGCATTAGCCTAAGTTAAGCAAGCTCTAAAGTAGAAGAACACAATGTTAAGCTTGTATGACCTGATTATGACTTCATCTATCCACTGTGATGTGTTGGTGTAGATGTTGATCTTTGTTCCTATCACAGAGGAAATCCTAATAGATGAGAATTCCATACACACTATAATGTTGCCTCTTGTGCCACAGGAATCAAGATACACACCCCTCACATTTCATGATGATGCAATTAAGGTTGATCCTGAGAAGGGTGAAGTAATAATGGCCCCCATGTTCACCACCATATGTGTTGGGTACTGTAAGATTTGGAGGGTGCATCTTGACAATAGGGCAACAACAAATGTTATCCCGTACATCGTTGTTGATAAGTTAGACCTCATGAACCAAATCAAACTAAAAAAAACTACATGCCTAAAGTCCTTTAGTAGGTCATGTGTCACCATTAAGGGTACTATCACAATAGCCTTCATGGCAGGGAAGCAATTTCCCACAGTTGTCAAATTCATCATCATACAAGAAATGCTCAGATTTAACTTGCTATTAGGTAGGCCATGGTTGCCCCAATTATGAATTGTCTCCTCTCCAATCCATTAGAAAATCCACCTTCCATATGAAGATGGTGAAGTTATCATCCATAGTGATAATGCGGCCCCTCTAGCCATTAACAACATAGATACAAAGTAAGGGTCAGAGGTGGAATTTCCTAATGTCACATCTGCAGTAAAGGATAAGGATGAAGTGTGTGAGGTAGATCCACCTAAAAGGATAGAAGAAGCCATTAGCTTATCGGAGGATGCCCTATGAGTATAGTTGTGCTTCAATGTAGTGAGTGAAGGTTAAGGAGACTACCAAATAGTGCCCTCTAGGCCCTATGTATCCCCTAATCCACATCGGATTAGGAAGCAACTACACAACTAAGGCATCCCTTAGTTTAAAGGTGCACTAGGAACCTACTAATTTCACTTCCCTACACCCTGCTCCCCACTTACATTGCATTAGCATAATAGCAGATTGTTTGCATTTAGTTTAATCGCTTAGTTTACCATTTGCATTATCTACGCATTCAATAGGTTAGTTTACTTTTATGCCATTATTACTCTTTCATGCAAACATCAAAATGCATAAAAATGATAAAACTAAAAGTAAAAAAAAGGGATAGCTTCATACTTGGCCTGGAATGACCTTAAACTATTGCTTGGACTTGAAATGGCCTTAAACTACTGGTTCAACTCGAAATGGCCTAAAACTATCACTTGTAATTCTATCCCTATGACCTGCCATGGCCTTAAACTAGCAATGTGCAGCCTATCATTGCCCTAAACTAGAAATGCATGGCTCAAAATGGCCTTAAACTAGAAATATACATGGCTCATCATGGCCCTAAATGGGAAAATTGTAGCCTAGAATAGCCTAAAACTATTATGTGTAATCCCATCATCGTGGCCCGAAATGGCCTCAAACTAGCATGGGGCTTGCAATGGCCTAGTCACACTATCGTTGCATAATCCTAACTTAGCACATTAATTCATCACATCATAAGCATAGTAAGTGCATAAAAAATGACTATAAAAGGGAAAAAGTTGCACATTACAAGTTACATAGCGAATACATGCATTAGATATCATATGAATGGTAGTACATAGCATGAAAGGAATTATGTGTCAAAAATATAGCAAAAATAATAACAAAAATATCTAGTAGTAGGGGTGCATCAGGTCATGCTCAATCTATGGTAGTAGGTGGGGGTGGAGGTACCGTGTCGCACATTTGCATCTAATGTGCTAATGTGCTATGTATGCATACGAATAGTTAGTAAGTAAACATGTACTATACAAACTAACTCAAAACTTGCAAAAAATAACTAAAAAAACTAACCTAAGAGGGTGTTGCATCAATGTGTTCTGGAGGTAACTTTCCAAGGCTAGCCTCCAAGCATCAAAGGATATCGACCTTGGAAAGTTTTGTCCAGTCCTCTTGGCCAAAGTCAATCTCCACAAGGGTCTTGTCTCTATCCATAGTGGTCCATGTGGGTGGCTCCATCAAGAAGGTAGTAGAAGAAGCCTCTTAGGAGAGCCACTCACCACTATGTGCTGCACAAACAACTCATATGCCTACCTCGCACCAGTTGCCTCAAGAAACATCTCAAGGAAGTAGTGCTTGGTAGACTCCTTCTTGTATCATCATAGGTACACATCATACTCATGCTTGTATTGGTGCTTATAGTTCTTCTACATCTACCTCCATTAGTAGACCTTTGTGCTGTAATTTTTTCAATCTTGATTATTTTGGGCAAGCAAGTCCATCTACAACTATTGCTCAATTAGCTCCCATGTGGCTTCATTTTTTCCTCTGAGAGTTGTCTAGTATTAGGCATACTCTATCTCAGAGGTACGTAAGGTGCTGTTTGCCTAGGATCTAGCCATTAGAAAGTCATATTTGGATTGAAGATCTTTAATATTCCTATCCTGAATAGCCATCCTCTCCTATAGTTTGTGAACATGTTTCCATAGGTGCTCATTTTAGTACCTATAGATCCACAATGCCTTCACATAGGAAAGTGTGCACTTGTTCAATGCCTTGTACATGCGATGAGACACCTGATCAACTTCAAGAGGGAGGTTAGGGAGGGCATCAACCTTGGCCACCTTGATTGGATCCCACCAAAGCTTAGGACTTGTAGGCATACAACAATTAATCAATATTAACCAAAAGCTAAGCATGCAAGTAGTAGAGCAACATAAAGCAAAGAAACATCTCACATACCATGCTTTGGATCTACCTATTGCAAGTGGTCCACCAAGTCCTCAACGATGCCTTCCATGAAGGTGAATTTATTGGGCATGTCTACCCATGGCTCCATGTGGTAGGTAGGTGTGGGACCGTTGGTGGGGACATTTGATGCTATAACATAATGATGCAATTAGCATATAATTGAACAACTAAAGATGCTAGAGCAAGCACGCAATGATAGATGACAATCCAAGATAGTTACCTAGCAAGCCCTCAGGCATGAGTGTAGGGGGCTCACTTAGCTACATGCCATTGAATAGGCTATCAAAACCACCCTCATTGGGCTAAAGTAGTCCCTCCTCTAACTATTGAAGGATCTCTACTACCTTAGGTAACTCATCCTTATGAGTCTTCCCCTCCTTAGCTTGAGGAGGTGCTTCTTCTGCTACCACATCGATCGTTGCTCTGGAAACCCTTTCTCCTATCTCTATAATTAACACATATACATACATAGCACATTAGCACATTAGTACACATATGCACATCAAGAGCTAGCTAATAGCATAACATAAAAGAAAAATATAAAAATATAAACATACATTAATACAATATGCATCTAACAAGTTACACATACTAGCTAGCAACCTTGGCATGCAAGCTTTGAAGCCTAATATGGATCTTCTTGCTGCTTCGCTTCCTGGCTTCAAGGATAGCCTCCATTATAAGATGTGACCTCTTGATCTTTGCCTTAGAAAGTTCCACCATCTTTGCAATATAGCAATTTGCATTAGTCACATTCCCGGTGCCAACTGGAGGACCCTTGCCTACACTATCTTGCGAGTAATGTGACTACCTCATGGGACCCTTAGTTTTTATGAATAATGACTCATTGATCCCCTCTAGGGGGTCTTGCGCATGTGTGGTCATGAACATGTGCTTAATCCATGGCTTGGAGAGCTACTCATGATCTTGCACAACCCATTTCCCACCATTGTACACAACTAAGAGCTCCACAAACCTTTGCAGGTACCTTTCTAAGAATGAGAAGTGGACATGGGACCTTGCCTGGAGGTTAAACCATAGCCTAGAGATCTCCGCATGCAAGCTGGTCACTATATAGGTAGCCCAGTTAAACCTTGTATCCTTCAACAGCACCTCCTTCATCACCCATGCTTGCTCCACCCTAAGGATCTTTCTTTGGGAGAGCAAGTTTGGAAAGGCATAAGCATGGAAAAGAGGGTAGAGCTCTCGCACCTCAGGCATAAGCACATCTTTAATTAGTATTCCCTTGTAAGATTGGGTTGCCCCCAACTAGTGCTTGATCTCCCCTCTATGATTTACCTTCTTGCTGGCCTTATCAATAATTGTCAGGCTATCAGTGGGAACTTCAAAGAGGTTGACAAAGAAGGCCTTGTTGAGGTCAAGCATTATTGTCACACCACACACTTGGTTTGTAAGCTACCTAATGTCATTGTTGAAGGAGTTGATGATGGTGACCATCTTGGCCACTGGGATACTTGGGCTAAGGGCCAAAAATAGGTCCATCAACCTTGCATGTGTGAGCCTAGAAGTTAGTGCATTTGAGGCTTTATGGCACAACCAATTTTTTGCACCTTATACATCACCATACTTCATGATGAGGGTGGCCTCTATGTGGCCTGTGGTGATCATTGTCACCTTACCTAAGGCAACGTCCACTGCACCAAAGGTAAGACAAGATTAGCATCGTGCAAGGGTAAGCTAACAGGCATACATGATCAAGCACATGAGCTAAATCTTAGATGCATACATGGCACAAATGGGGTGCAAGATAGGGGTGGCACTGCAAGCATCTCCTTAGTGTTGATCTCACTAGTAGCCCACTCCTCATCCAACCAATTGTGACTCTTGCATTGCTTGTATGCCTTTGGGTAACGGGAAGGGTAGACCTCTAAATCGTGCTCCACTTGCTCAAGCACAACTGCCCAAACATTTTGGCTAGAAGAGAACACCTCTAAGGTAGTGCAAGTCAAGGCTAGAGCATCCACCTCATCATGTAGGCCCTTCTTGTCAACTCTGAACTTGGTATTAAGCATGAGCCATTAACAATGTGACATGAGCTAGTAGCGAAAAACACTATGAAAATCATAAACACATTTACCCTTTGGCATAGTAGATAGTTCCAGGTGGGTTCTAGAATAGGGTATGCACTTTTAGTGCAATGAAAAGAGTGTTGCTCTTGTTGTAGCAACTAAACCTCATCATGTGCCATATCCTGGATAGGTGCCAAGCACTCCTAGGGCCTCTACTCAAATCACCTGCCCCATCATTGCTAGTAGTAGGCTCATTTGAGATGAACCTTAAGATGTCCCAATTAGCCTTGAGCAACAATGTCTTGGTGATGGTGCTAGTAGCTTCCATCGTCGACTATGCCCACATGATCATACTAAAATATTGCAATAAGAATTCTAGGAACTCACAAGCCCCTGGCTTGAACCACACTACCTAAGGGCCCACCCACATATCTAGTGTAGGCATATTAAGAATAGGCTTGCTTATGCAGCACAAGATGCCCACGAGCTTCATGATGATCAAGATAAGTGAGGACTATGTGCTTGTGGATCCCTCGACATTCTAGCTGTTGATGTTTTTGGTTGCTACACTAGGCTTCAACTTGATATTGGGTAGACCTTGGCTAGCCCAATTATGAGCTATCTCCTCTCTAATTCATTAAGAGATCCACCTTCCATACGAAGGTGGTGAAGTTATTATCCATGGTGATAACATCGTTCCCTTAGCCATCAACAACATAGACATGGAGCAAGGGTCAAAGGTTGAGTTTCCTGATGATGCACCTATGGCAAACAATCAGATGCATGAAGCAGATATAATTGAAAGAGTTGTAGAAGTGAGTAACATCCTAGAGGATGACCTTTGGGCAAATTTTCCCTTTAGCGTAGAAAGCAAAGGTTAAGGGGACTACTAGATAGTGTAATTTAGACCCTACGCACCTCCTAACCCACATCAGGTTAGGATGCTACTACGCAACTAAGGTACCCACTTGGTTCCAAATGCACTAGGTGCTCACCTACTACTCACATCTGCATGCCTTGTATTTTACTTTCTAATTATGTTGCATTTATTTCTCTTTAGATTAGCATTGTAGCATGTTACCTACATTTAGCTTGATTACTTAGATTACACATCGGTTTGCTTATTTTGTGCATTTATTTGCTTCATTTATGCATTTGCTTACTTAGTTTACACTTTTGCAGTTATTACTTTAATGCATGAAAAACATAAAAAATGCATAAAAGTCATAAAATAAAAAATCATGAAAACAAAAGAGAGATAGCACTATGTAGTAGAATGGCCTTAAACTATCGTGGTGGCCTAGAATGGCCTTAAACTAGCACCTTGGCTTGCCATGGCCTTAAACTGGGTGATCCATGTCTCTCTACAACCTAAAACTAGCAAGCCATATCGCCTTTAACCCTGTAGCAATGGCCCACTATGGCCTTAAACTGGCAAAGCATAGCTTGAAATGGCCAAAAACTAGCATCAACCCTCTCGCTATGGCCTTAAACTAGCATTAGGCCCACTAAGGCTTGAAATTGACAACAATCACTATGGCTTGCAATGG
Organism: Gnetum montanum; assembly: GCA_015680685.1. Classification (NCBI taxonomy): domain Eukaryota; kingdom Viridiplantae; phylum Streptophyta; class Gnetopsida; order Gnetales; family Gnetaceae; genus Gnetum; species Gnetum montanum. The sequence goes on from MNCI01031672.1 coordinate 305,227, forward strand.
CCCAGACTTGCTATGACTCACAATGGCCTAGACTCGCTATGGCTGGCAATGGCCCAGTATTACGATCATTTCATAACTCTAGGCTAGCATAACACATCTTTGTTGCATTAATTCATCACTTGGGCATGTTAGCATAGGTTGCATTATAAGCATAATCATAGCAAAATGCAATAAAATCATCATATAGCCATAAAGTCTACACATTACACTTAGCAAATAGTCATACATAAGAAAATATAGCATGAATAGCAATAGATAGCTATTACATAGCATGAGTAGCATTACATAGCAAAAATATAGCAAAAAACCCCATGGGAGGTACATTTGGTCATGCTCAGCTAATAGCACTAGGTGGAGGTGGAGGTTCTGCTTCATCTACTGGGTCATTGGGGCCTTTAGCATTGCTTGGTACCTACCATAACCAAAAAAATATATACGTAATTAGTAAGCATGAATTACATGTAGCAAGCTAGCTCAAAAACACAAAAAGCATAAAAAAATAATATAGCAAAAACTAACTTGGGAGGGTCCCAAATCAAGGACCCCTAGAGGTAACTTTCCAATGTTGGCCTCTAAGTGATGGAGGATCTTGGCTTTGGAAAGTTTTGTCTAGTCTTCCTAGTCAAAGTCAATACCCACAAGGGTCTTGCCTTTGTCCATAGTGGTAAAATGTGGCAAAAAAGGCCTCTTTGGAGGGCATGATGATCTATCTCATGGGAGAGTCACTTATAATTGTACACTGCACAAACATGTCATACGTCTGCTTCCCATTGGTCGCTGTAAGAAACATCTCGAGGCAGTAGTGTTTAGTAGACTCTTGCTTGTACCATTGCAGGTATGCATCACACTCCTATTTATATTGATGCTTATGATTTTTCTGCATTTGTCCCCACCTGTAAACCTTTGTGCTATAGTTTTTCTAGTCTTAGCTTTTCTAAACAAGTAAGTTAATTTGGAGTTATTACTCTACTAGCTCCCACATTGCCTCACTCTTACCTCTGAGTGTGGTGCAATACCTAGCATACTTAGTTTTAGAGGTGTGCTAGGTGCCATCCCTCCGTGATCTAGCTATTATAAAGTCATACTTGGATTGAAGATTCTTGATCTTCTCATCATGGCTAGCCACCTTCTCTTGTAGTTCATGCATGTGTTTCCAATGAGCACCTATAGATCCATAATGACTTCGCACAGGGAAGTGTGCACTTGTTAGATGTTCATACATATGATGAGGCACCTGATTAACCTTAGGAGGAAGGTTGGGAAAAGCGTTGACCTTTGTCACTTCGCTCAAATCCCATTGTAGCTTAGGATGTATAAGCATATAACAACTGGCCAACCTTAGTCAAAAATGAAGTGTTTGAGTGCTAAGTAGGATAGAACTACATACATACCTAGTTCTAGGTTTTCTTGTTACAAGTAGTCCACCATGTCCTTGACAACACCTTTCATAAAAGCAAATTTATTCAACATCTCTGCCCATGGCTCCATATGGTAGGTTGACATAGGATTGCTGGTTGGAACATTTGACATTGTAATACAATGCTGCAATTAGCACATGGCATAATACAACTCAAGGTACTAGAGTAAACAAGGGCATACAAATGGCAACAAAGTAGATTACCTAGTAAGCCCTCATGCATGAGTGTAGGGCGTTGACTTAGCTACGTAGCATCAAAAAAAGTATTAAAGTCATTCTCATCGGGGTGGAGCAACCCCTTTTCTTTCAATTGCCAGAGGGTCTCCACTGCCTGGTGGAGCTCATCTCTGTGAGCTACCTCCTCCTTCACCCAAGGAAGTGCTTCCTTAACTACTGCTTTAGCTACTACTCTTGTAGCCCTTTCTTCTTTTTCTACAACTAACACATATACACATAAAGCATAACATCCTTAGGTAATTAATATTATGGCATATATATAAAAATAAAGCACCTAGCATCTACACATACTAACTTGCAACATCCTCATGCAAGCCTTGTAGCTTGATGTAGAGTTTTTTTGCTATTAGGCTTTGTGACCTTTGAGGTAGCCTCCTCTTGAGGTCATGACCTCTTGATCTTGGCCTTAGACGATCACACTATCTTTGTTATGTATCAATCCACCTCACCCATGTCCCTAGTGCCAAGTAGAGGACCCTCACCTGCGCTATTGCATGAATAATACAAGTGCCCCATAGGAACCTTGGTTGTTATTAATAATGACTCATTGATCCCCTCTGGGGGATCCTCTATGTGTGTGGGTGAAAACATGTGTTTGACCCATGACCTAGATAGTTTCTCATAGTCTTGCACCACGCACAGTCCATCATCCTACAGGACCAGAAGCTCTACAAACCTTCGCAGGTGTCCTATGAAGAACACGAAGTGCACATGGGACCTCATCTAAAGGTTGAATTGGAGGCTAGGAATCTTTGCATGTAGCTTAGTGGCTATGTACTTAGCCCAGTTAAACCTTGTACCCTCTAGTAGAACCTCTTTTATCACCCATGCCTATTCCATCCCTAGGATCTTTCCTTGGAAAAGTAGCTTTGAAAAGGCATGAGTGCGGAAAAGAGGGTAGAGCTCCCACACCTCAGGCACATGAACATCTCTAATTAATATGCCTTTGTGAGATTGAGTGGCCTCTAACTAGTCCTTGATCTCCTTTTTGTGGTCCACCTCCTTGCTAGCCTTATTGACAATCATCAGGTTGTCAATAGCGATGCCAAAGAGATTAGCAAAGTAGGCTTCACTAGGGTCCAATACTACCATCATGCCATGCACCCATGTGACAAACTACTTGACATTGCTACTAAAGGAGTCAATGATAGTGACCATTTCGGCCACCAGAACACTTGGGCTAAGAGCCAAGAATAGGTCCACTAACCTAGCATGCATGAGCCGAGTCATCAATGCATCTAACACTTTGTGGTATAGTCAGTGTTGCGCATCCTCTACATTCCTATATTTCATGATGAGGGTGGCTTTTATGTGATCCATGCTAACCATCATCACCTCAACTAAGGTAACTGCTGCTGCAATGCAAAGAAAAACAATGTTAGGACTTCATCATGAAAATAAGGTAAACTAAAGGGCATATACACAATCACATGAGTAAAAAATGTAGATATGCATGTGGCACGAATGAAGTACGAGATGGGGGTGGTGCTACAGACACCTCCTTAGTGTTAATCTCACCAGCAGCCCACTCCTCATCTAACCAGCCATGGATCATGCATTGCTTGTACGTCTTCGAGTGTTGGGAGATGCAAGTCTCTAGATTATGCCTAGCTGCTCAATCATGGCTACCTGAACATTTCTATTGGATGAGAATACCTCTAAGGTAGTGTGGGTTAAGGCTAGAGCATTTGGATCATCATGTAGGCCATCTTCATCAACTTTGAACTTGGCATTAACCATAGAACCATCAATGATTTAACATAAGCAAGTAGCAGAAAACATTACATAAGCCATAGAAGCACTTACCCTTCAATGCAGTAGATGATTCCAAGTGGGTTTTGGAATAGAGTATGCAACCACTGCACAATAAAAAGGGTGTTTCTCATGGTATTAAAAATAAGCCCCATCATGCATCATACTTTGGATAGTTGACGAACGTCCTTGGAACCTTTGCTTGAGCTTCCTGCCCCATCAACGTTGGTAGAAAACTTATCCGAGATGAACTTTAGAATGTTCCAATTAGCCCTGGGTAGCAACATCTCAATGATAGCACTAGTAACCTTAACCACCAAGTGTGACCACATGATCACATTGAATGCTACAATAGGTACTCCAGGAACTCCTGAGCTCCTGGCTGGAACCACATTGCCTAATGATCCACTCAAATATTTAGCATAGGTGTGTTGGGGATGGGTTCGCTCATGCAACATAGGATGTCCACAAGCTTAACCACAATTAGAATGGGCTTCAACAACACCTTGCAGTCATTAAGAAATAGGCAAAGCATTAGCATACACATGTAGATGAAAATTTTGACATACATACAATAAACTACTAACATAAATTAGCAAAATATGCAATTTTGACAATACATCTTAGGGTCTTGCATGTGCAGGACATTGATTAATTCATTTGACATGCCTGGTACTCATTGGGGTATAACTCATTTTGCAAGTTTAGCATAGGGCATGACTAATGAAAATTTGGCTAACTCTAGACTACCCCAACTACACTCTATAGCATGGAGAGCATAGTCCCAAAGCAACATAAATTTTTGCAAACAGTTGGTGTCAACTTAATAACTACACTCTCAACACGTGGAGAGTGTAGTCCCAACTGACAACATGTTCTATCACACCCTGTTGTAGCTGTGGAAAGTGTAATCTCCATACAACATCATGCTTGCCAACATTGATAGGTCCTTCCATGGCCCTCTCCCTTCTGTCACAGTTGTTGCTAAAGGTACAATCCATAGCAACCCCCAACATAGGCAAAAAACACCAACCAAACACCCAAACGCCCAGAGCATAGTCTCATAGGGTTGAAATCCTTGTGTGTAGGAGTGAGGCAGTAGCCAACAAGAAGGTGAAAGTGATGCACGGTAGAGTTCCCCCACGATGACATGCATAGCCCACAAAACCATGAATTATACTAATGGCATCAATGGCTCTATGCTTGCGACCCAGAGCATAGTCTATAGGGCTGTCCTTGTGAAATTGAAAAAAGGGGGTGCAGAGATAGATTTCCACCTTGCTCCTTGCCATGATAGGCCTAGCATCTCATGCCACCACCAAACCCCAATGCCAGTGTCAGTAGTGGTCCCTTGTAGTTGTGCCACAAAGTGTAATTCATGGGACCCTAGACCCTACATGGACCCAAAAACAAAGGAAAACCCTATCTCCTCTCCTACCCGTTACACCGAACCCACAGCCCAACTGGTACCCAAAACCCTAATGAAAGTAGCTGTAGAACTTGCCTTGCGGCTACACTCCAAAGTGAAGTCAGTGGGGATAACCCCAACAGAGATAGAAAACCCTTCCTAACACCATGCTGTGCTCAAATAGTGCATGGTCACAATGGCCACCACCACGGTGGGGTGCATAGGTGGCACTACGAGACTACGCTCCCTAAACCCTTGCGAAATAAGAAAAAGAAAGAAACAAAGCAAAAGCAATGGGAGAGTGTAGTCAGTGTACCTAGTTGATGTAGATGGCCTCAAATCCTCAACACACACTTGCGGTAGGTAGCTCAATGTCCTCTCCCATTCAATGATGCTCATTAACCATGGGTAAAGGCATGCACTATGGTGCATCATGTTTTTCACAACTATGCTTTTAACCAGCAACAACAGTAGAGGCAACAACAAGACTATGCTCTTAATGTCATGGTTAAAGGAAAAAATGATGAATTACTATGGTAAAATTACATTTATATACTCTCCCAAGGTCATTAATGATGCACCAGCCTAAGATTATGCTTGTCACCAAGTGCCTTGCTATCAAGCATGGAAAGCATAGTTGGGTGAGAGTGTAGTCAACTATCTTGAGTCCAAAATAATGATTTTTCGCTACCCTACAAATGTACAAGTTAACTCCACTTCTGAGCATGACCAACCCTCCCTAGAATGACATGTTTGGTGCATTCGTGGTCTGCTAAGACCAAAAACTATTGTAGATATGACCTACCAGGGCCTAATACTAGCAGAAACATGTTTACCTCCCATGGCAACTTACTTGCATGTTTAAGCAAATTTCATTCAATTGCTTTTCTCATTTGTGCATATTAACTTTGTTAAACAATTGCCACTTGACATTTTTTTTGGGTTTATTTTGTAGGAACACAACATGGCTATGCAGGAGTAGATCTTCTCACCTTTGGTCCTCATGGGGTCTTGTGGTGACATTAAGTGAATCATTAATCCTCATTGCCTAGACCTCGAGCCTACAACCTACAACATATACATGGCATTCATAGAAGCACCATTAGACTAGCTTGACCATCTAGTTAAGGCCCTTGACCTAGAGGTAGGGGACATCACAGAGGATCCCTTTGTTAAGAGACTTGTGGCAACATGCAATGGTGAGGCTAGAACTCGAAAACTAAGCTCCTAGCTAGAATCCCAACACACACAACATCGATAAAGTACTTAACAATAACATCAAAGTGTTTGCATGGTCATACGAGGGCATGTTGAGCCTAGATCCCTAGCTAATCTAGCATAACATCATCCTTGATCCTTGCATCAAACCAGTTAAGCAAAAAGTGTGCAAGGTTAGACCTAAGGTGGCATTGGCAGTCCATGATGAGATCACCAAGCTTTATAGAGCTGATTTCATTTGGGCTATTAACTATGCTGACTAGATTTCCAAAATCATGGTTGTGCCCAAAAAATTAGAAGTATTTGTATTTGCATAGTCTTCTGGGACCTAAACAAGGCAACCATCAAAGACAACTTGTCGTTGCCCAGTATCGATCAATTAATAGATACCACAGTTGGACACACCTTGTTGTCCTTCATGGATGGGTTGTCAGGCTATAACCAAATTAGGAAAAACCCTAAGCACTAGCTTAGTACAACCTTCATAACCCCCTGGGGTACGTTTTGCTACACAATGATGTCTTTTTGACTAAAGAATGCCACAACAACATACCAACGTGTAATGATGTACATTTTTAGTGATTACATGCTAAGTTTGCTTAATGACTATGTGGATGATATTGTAGTTAAGCCCAAAGTGGCTCACAACCATGTAAATGACTTAGACTTAGTGCTTAAATGTTGCTTAAAACACAAGCTTAGGTTAAACCCTAAGAAGTGTGTTTTTGGTGCTAGAATGGGTAGGATGCTTGAATTTATGGTATCTAAAGTAGGTATACATGTTGATCATGAAAAGGTTAAGGCCATAACCAACTTAGCACCACCTGCTAACCTTAAGGAGCTATGAGGGTTGCAAGGTAGAATATAATTCATATATAGGTTTATCACTCAATTAACTAACAAGCTACAATTAATGTAACCTTTGCTCAAGAAAGGAGCTAACTTTGAGTGGATAGCTCAATGGCAACAAGCATTTGACAACATTAAGCAAGAACTCTCACAACTACCTATGGTTCACCCTTCATAAGAAGATAAGCCTTTTTACATCTACCTTGCCACTTTTGACATGTCCATCACTTCTTTTCTTTTCCAAAAACGAGATGGTGGCGTAGAGGTCCCAGTCTACTATGTAAGCCATGCATTAGTAGCCCATGAAATGAGATACAATGACATGGAGAAGTATTGCCTTGCTCTAGTCTTCTCATTAAAGAAGTAAAGGAATTACCTCTTTTGCAACTAGAATAACATCATTTGTAAGAACAACATACTCAAAGCTATAACAACGAATATCCACGAAAGTAGTCACATTGCATGGTGGAAAGTAATAATAGTGGAGTTTGATCTACATTATGTCATGCAAGCCTCAACAAAAGGTCAGGAAATAGCTACACAACTCATAGCTTCACTAGTAGATGATCAAGCTACCATAGACCCTAAGTTTGTCGATGAGCATGTTAGCAGTATTAGCCAAGTGCCTAACAATTATGAGGCACTCCTACACTTCAATAGAGCTTCAAACTCTTGAGGGGGTAGCACCACTACTATTATCATGTTTCCCTCTTAGGAGATCCAACCCTTTGCATATTGTTTCACATTTCCTTGCACCAACAATGTGGCAGAGTACGAAGCTCTTCTTCAAGGCATCCTTGTAGCATGTGACCTAGGGATCCAATGCATAGTGGTCTAAGGTGATTCACAACTAGTGGTCAATCAGGTAATAGAGGTTTATGCTTGCAAAGCACAACATTTACAACCTTATTGTGACCTAGCAAAACACTTGCTCCAACCCTTTATAATTTCTAATGTTCAACATATTCCCAAAGCAAAAATGCCATTATTGATGCACTTGCAACATTAGCCCTTAGCATAGTGCCTAGAATGATCAATGCATTGCCCACCTTAGTGGCAGATTGCATTGCACTTATCACACAAAACATTGAAGATGCATCCATAGCCACAGTTAGCACCACCCATGCAAAAGAGTGGTATGATGACATCAAGGTGTACCTTCTACAAGGTGAGCCTTCGCAACACTTAACTGCTACTCAAAAGGATGCAAACATTCATGGTAGTATGTCATCATAGGTGATAACACATTATGTTGCAGATCTTGCAATGGCATACTACTAACCTATGTAAGCAAAAATAATTGTTTGAGTAAATCCACGAAGGATTGTGTAGAAGTCATATAACACCTAGGGCAATGGTAGTAAAAATTAGACAGCTAGGCTACTATTAACCTTACATGGAGAGTAACTATGTTTGGAAAGTCAAAACATGCAACACTTATTAACAACATAGCAACTTAATGCACGTGCCACCAATTGAATTGCATACAATGCAAATCACATGGCTGTTCCAACATTGGGGCCTAGACATCATCAGACCCATAATGCCTAAGTCCTCAACTGGGCATAGGTTCCTAATAATTGTAATGGAATATTTCGCCAAGTAAGTCAAAGCTATTCCCCTTAGGAAGATGACATCACAACAAGTTTGGAAGTTCATGTTGAATAACATAGTGATCCGTTTCGGCTTGCCAATGATCATAATGATAGACAACGGACCACAGTTTAGTAGCACCAAAACCAAAGCCTTTTATGAACACTTTGTTATAAAGCGTTCTTTTTCATCACCATACTACCCTTAGGAAAATGGCCAATTGGAGGCCACTAACAAGGTCATCGCCAACCTCCTCAAAAAGATGCTAAGAAATAGCAAACGATAATGGCATGAACAACTAGTCTACACACTTTTGGCCTACTGCACAATACATCGAATAGCAATAGGTATGACACCTTGTAGCCTTGTCTACAGATCTAAAGTAGTTTTGCCACTTGAATTGCAAGTTTCATTGCTTTGGGTAATTCTCTTGGACTTCATCAACAAAGGTTCATCAACAAAGGTAATGACAAAAGAATTATCACAACTAGCATGAATGCTTGATTAGGAAAGGGGACCTAGTCCTTATAGCTGTTTGTGAACCTACTAATAAATTCTTAGCCAACTAGGAAGGGCCTTTCCTAGTCACTAAGGCCTATGACAATGGAGAATTCAAGATTGCTAATTAAGATGGAAATGAGCTTGCCAATCTAGTAAACCATTCACACTTAAAGTCATACTACATCTAGCATGTAGCACTACACATCAATGAAGCAAGGTAAGCATTTATCCACTATGACGTTGAACTAGCATGAATGTCCACTATGACATTAAACTAGCATAGGTGATGATGTTAAACTTGCACAATATGTCCTCTATGACTTTAAACTGGCATAGCCATCTACTATGATGTTAAACTAGCATGGAGTAGTTTGCTAGGACTATAAGCTAGCATAGCATGATTTGCCAGGACCTTAAACTAGGCTTAACAGTCTACTAGGACCTTAAACTAGGAAATCCATGGTCTACCAAGACCTTAAATTGGATTTGTGATCAATTGTTAATAACTATTTCCATCCTTTTGCAAGCAAGCCAACGAGCATACTACAATCCTCCTTCTACATCAAGTGAGCAAGCACACTGTAGTTCTACAATAAAGCATTTGCAATCTATAGAACCTATGTTACTGATGTGGCCTTCTAAATTTTATCATCTACAGTCTATTTGCATTTATGTATTGTGTGGTTTTCTCATCTTCTCAGAGTTGTGTTTGTAGGACGAAGCCCCAGGAAATCATTGAAAGGTGCATCTCATTGTAGTAGCAAGTCATCACATCATTCCAATGTGCATGATTAGACTAGCTAAACCTCTCAAAAGTGCATATCCCTATTATCCCATTATAGCCTACTCACATCTATTGCTATATCCAAATACCCTTTCATTCCTTGCATAGCAAAGATTGGAAACCTTTTTGATGCTCATGTGCTGTGACCACATGGCATCCTCTTTAAGTCAAGCTTCAGAGCCCAAGGAAAACATAACATAAGTCATCCTTTGGGAAGCCTTTGTTAGCTAGTTAAAGCCTAGATGGATGTAATGTAAGTCATCCTAGGGAGAAAACACCTATCGTATAGATGCGATGTAGTTTCGCCAATGAGAAAGCAAAGCCCATCTAGTGACATGCTACTCACTTGATGGGAAACACTTCATAGTAAGCATTCAGTAACATGTAGAGCCCAAAGCAGGGCCACCTTGTAAAAAAAAAAGAGGCAAAGGGAAAAAACATGTTGCTAAGCAATCTAGCAACAAAGCAGTTCCATAGCTAGCCCAGCCTTGAACCTACACGTTGACTCTCTCACAAGTACTTTGATGAGAGGTTAACTTCTTCAAGGGAAAGCCACCCTAGTGCCATGGTTACCATTAGCCATGATTTCCTCACATCATAACATCCCATTTGCACCTCATCTTTCCTTTTATCCCCAGCACATCACCTATACATTTTACTCCCACTTCTCACCTACCATCTAGCATACCACTATGCATAGCACTTTTGAGCATAGTGTAGCTATATCTGATCACACATTGAAGAACAATGTTGATGCCAAGTCTGCTATGGTGTTTTGTTGTTCTTTGTCTACATCTCTTCAGCCACTCCTCCAAACATCAACAAAGAGGAACCAATGAAACACCACCAAGTCTAGACTACAATGTCCTAACTACAAATTTTGGCAAAGTGTAAAAACTAATTTCAACCCCTCTCCAAAGCATAGTATCCCAAAGTGTAGTTAGTAGCAGGCTAGTTTTGCAAGTTTTTCCATGTCTTGGGAGTATGCTCACCCCTAGCCTAGAGCATAGTCACCTTTTAAAAGAGCATAGTTAGCAAAGACAATCTCTAGTTGCCTCCGTAGTGCAACAACAATGCTTAGCTCAGCTCTAGAATGTAGTCAACATAGGTTTGGCAAGTGTAGTTGATGGAATACTTCTTTTTTGTATCTCCTTTTGCCCCAAAATTTTAACTATGTTTGACCCCATGTGAGAGCATGGAAAGTGTAGTCCCATATAACATAGTTTCTAAGTTTCATTTTTTAGGTAGCTCATAGTCCTCTTGGTGCACACACATGTAGTTGACAATGTAGTCATAGTCTTGTAGAGTCTTGTAGAGTCTGGTAGAGCACAGAAAACTACAACACCATTGACACCATCAACCCCATCGGCACACCACATGAACAGTAACTACACTAGGTGTAGTTGTAATTATTCCATCCACCATGTGGTAGCTATCCCTCATTCCCCACTAATCCTAAACATATAAATACCTTCATCTTTGACATTTGTATGTGAAAGAAAAAAAAGGTGAAAAAAAATTCAATGAGTAGTTGGTAAATTTGGCAAATCAAGGGCACATTGGCAAATCAACAAATAGGCAAATTTGTAGATCACTGTAGATCCCACAACCCAACAGTATACTACATCTAGTAGTACACTATGGTTGCCAACCTGGTAGACATAGATGCCTAGGAAAAACACTAGTCTTCGTAGCCAGATAGCCTAGGGATTATGACTACATTGTCAACCTACGCCTGCTATACATTATGCACCTTATAACCCCCTTTTTGATATTAACTATGCTGAACCCCATTTAGGGTGGTGGTCCCCTTTATTTTTTCTATTCCTTTGCATTCTTTGCAGTTTATTTGCATTTTTTTCCATTTTATTGCATAAACATGCTTGAAACTACACTTAAGCGGTGATCCTTGTGTGTTAACACCATCTGCCTTGTTGAAGCCCTTGACTACACTTGCTCCTTGGGGTTCTTGTAACTATGCTTGATTCCACTAACACTACAAACACTGCAAACATTGTCTACACCCTTAGCATCATCTTGCATTAGCATTGTAGCTAACCACATTGCACCCCCATTGCATCTAGTAAGTCCTTGTTTGGTTGGCTAGACTATTTAGGGCACCTTGTCTCTGCCTCCAGCAAGCCCTTGCATGGATTTGGAGTTAGGCTATGCACTTGTGGACCTTAGTGTTCCAGCCATCGATGTTTTCGATCATTACATTACCTTTTTCCATCACAAAGGTTTTTCTCTAAAATAGACTTTAAATATTCTTTATATGATAAGGATAGATCAAGGATTAAAAATTAAAGAACTATATCAAAATATAATTTAGTAGAGAAGATTTTGAAACACGACTTTAGGCTACAACGACTACACTTCAATGATCCCTGTAACAAACATGTGTATTGCTTTGGTTTTATTCTCATTCACATAGCATTGCATATGTTGTTGTGCATCTTATTGCACCTGCCATTGAAAATGTAGGCCATGACCTCAAAAATGAAGTTCTCTACACATCACCAAGTGGTGAGCTCCATGTCCTTCTACCATTTTTCTTAGAAACTGCTTCCAATCCTTTGTCATTGGGGTCTCATGGCTACACTTTTGTTTGCCACAACCACCTGTGTCAGTGCCATTCAAGATTTTGGGTTATGGCCATCATTGTTTCCATCTTTTCCATGTTCCATTGGTCCATTTGCCTATCTCAAACATAGAGATGAGGGTTTTGCAAACTACCACGTTGTGTCTTGGATGTCATTCAAGGAGAAAGTGGTGGCTATGGCAGCTTGCACTTTGAAGTCTCAGATCTAATGTCGATAATATTCATACCATACATGGAGAAAATGTGAACTAGATATTCTACTATGGTTTTGACGCCTATCAGCACAGCTTGTTGAACCAAGGGTTTCTATCATTGCCACTTTTAGGAGCAAATCCATTATTGCTTTAATAGTAGTGATCCTCCAAACCATAGTTAGGATTTGGTTGCCATAAAAAATATTCTAGATAAATCTACAACAAAGATTCATTCTAGTGGTTATTGTTGTTCATTATATATATATATATATTGTTGTTCTATGATGACTGCTTATCTTGGATTTTCCTTCTTTCCTCTCTTTTGGTTCCAACTTTGCTTGTGTTGTTCAAAGCCATTTCATTGGTATTATTCCATCCTTTTTATAGTTCTAGGGATTGACATAGAATACTAGTTTTACAGTGCTTTTCTTTACTAAGTTGCAAGAACTACATACAATTTCAATTGAATACTAGGGACTTGAACACTTTTATTTTTATATAGATTAATCTTTTCTTAAAATATATTAGTTTGGCCTATCTTTCTTAGCTATTATTATCACTTGAGCAACGCTACTAACCATGAACAATCCTAAGTATGAGAATCTTTAACATTTTCTCTGTTGCTTGAAGGTTGAAACATTTTCAATATGTTATAATATCACCAAACACTTGATATGCTTATCTAGAACCATCTTGTATAGAGAATAAAATACTTTGTGCATTCCACCAATTTGATAATGAAGATGTAAATTCCACTATGGAGTCCCATAACATTTACACAAGTGAACTTCAAATATTACAATCTTTGGCCTATTATTAAGCTTTCATAAATTTCATAATTGATACCTTTGGTTTTCTACCTTGAAAGTATGAATACTTAAGCTAGAATTGTGACACTTGAAAGCACTTTTTACTTATTTTCCTTTCTATAACATTCATGCTTCATATTATGTATCTCTTTTTTTTTTTTTTTTAAAAAAAGAGTAATCCAACTCTTAGTATGCCAACAGATTATCTTCCGATCACAAATAAAAATTAATTTGCCTAATGCCACCTCAATCATCATCTTGAAATACTACTCTATCAATTGGCATATACGTGACAATAGATCCTAGGACTAAAGAAGAAAAAATAAAGGCATTGTTGAATAGGTATTAATGCAAAAAGCTGAATGATAAAAGAAAGAAGGCAATGGATGAGATACCACTACTAGAAACCTAAAAAGAGTACATCAAGCTTCATTTCATTCAATTTTTTTTATTTTATGTTTAGCATATGTTAATTATATGCTACATGACAATTTTGTAATACCATTTGAACAAAGACGTGACATTCATAACTAGTAGTTAATCATGTATATATGTGATGTTATTAAGTCCATGTAATCCCATAAATTTATAATGAACTATATTCACCTTTTGTTTGAACTTGAGGATGAGTTTTAAATTATTTGTAAAGACATGATGAAAACTATATGGACTACGATATCATATCTACAATATTGTAGATGCAATATTGTAGCTAAATATATAATGTCATAGATATGATATAATGGGCCATGGTCATGCCTATAAATACATGTCCACTATCATGTTAAAAAATTAAATTTTTACTAATATTTAGAGAAATTCTTGTAGTTTGTTTTATCAAAGTTAGAATTAGTTGTGAATGCCAAAAATGTAGTGATTAATAGTTATACGACTTCTTTATACAAGTGGATTGCTCTTGGAAACAATTCATGAACAACAATATAGATCGAGATTGTTCTTCATCATTGCAACATGTCACATAAAATAGATTTACCTTTTTATGTTTTTCTTCCTTTCACTATGTCATTTACATTTCCTGAGTCTTTTACTATTACCATGTTCATTAGGAAAGAAAAAATGAGTATGACTGGTTATCCAGTATTGATTTTACTTGATTCGCTCAGTGGTAAAGTTACATGGTAATCCCAATAACAATCACATTAGCCCAGGACATACTTAGCAAGCTACGATTGGATACTTATCATTGATAGGATAGAGTAGCTTTATATTTCTATTATACTTAAAGATAGAATTTACATTCATTTTTAGTATGTTTATTGTTAGCATCCTTAAAAGATAAATAACATTATTTAATCATATACTTCACTAAGAGTTATACCATACATTCCTTAGTCTGCTAACTTTGAGTGAGAAAACAATGATTGCAAACTCATTATTAACTCACTAGTATACTTACATTGTCTATTAAGGGATTATGATTTGGTCATGCGTGAATACTTATAACTTGTATGGTTGAGGGTTGAAATTCTCTACCACTCATCACCATAGAAGATAAAATACATAATACAAACATTAGAGGAAGATTTGAGGTGGCTTTTATTTCAAATAAATTAGTGGAATAGTAGCTTAGATGATTTGGACATGTGCAAAGAAGATTAGATAATGAGCCTATAAAACCGTTTACTACAAAACTATTTTAAGAAAGCCTCAAGAATATAAAAAAATACATGGTAAAAATATAACTAAAGATGTTTTCAAAAACTAAAAATAAATAAATATCTTGTTGTTCTTAGAGGAAAATGGTAAGAATAACACATGTAGCCAATCCCATTTTATTAGGAGAAGGCTATGATGATGTATTTGAATGAGCGTAGTGGATTAGATGAGAAGGAATGAAAACTTTATGCTTAAATTGAAAAATACTTGTGCTATTGTGAAATCTTATGATGTCATGTGAAATGTATTATGAAATAACTAAGAAATTAAGAAATTGAATTGTGAAAATCAAAACATTGAAAAATTCACTGTGAAAAATTAAAACTAGAATAAAACTTGAGAAATAATAACTTCCATTATTTTTTTAAAAGCATTACATCAGGCCTTCTTAAAAAAAAGAAAAAAAAAATTCAATTGGATGTTAAACTCAACATGATTGTGTTAAACTCATCATAACTAATCACTAACTACTAGATAAAAATTATTTAAAAAAACATTACATGAGAAAAAAACTTTCAATAATTAAAAAAGTTACTAACCCAAACAACTTTTTTTTTTTAAATTGTCCAAAGTAGGAGAAAATAATTTTTACACTATTGATAAGTGGTGAGGCACCCCTTTGCCCAACCATACAAATCACAAGAATTCACACACGATTTGGTTGAATTCTACATATGGGACTAGTTGTGGTATCTAGATCAATATGCTTTGATTGCAGTTTGCTATCTTTCCACTTGGACTAGTGGTAGCTTTGTCACATATGGTTTAGTCCAAAGTGAGGTGTATGATGTTGTCTAATTCTACTTTGCTTCTAATGATGATAAAGAGATAAATTAATTAAGCTAATGAACAATTGACAAAAAGATCTAAACTAGCCTATGTGTAATGAGTATTTGCTCTTAATCATCCATATATGTCTTGGACTTCATGAGACTACTTCTAGGATTGTCAAGCGTATGTCACTGGGTGTGTCAAATGATACAGTGCTGGATTACCAAGTACTTACACTTAATCGCTCATGATTAAGGCGTATGCATTTCACATAATAATAGAAATAGTAAATAGCAATAAATGGAAATGTTTATCTAAAGAAAATAGTAAATAATTAACAATTAGAAGCAATAATAATCTAAGTGAATGTTGTAATGATGTGAATAATCTTGATCTTTATTTCCAATCATGTAATGTGTCTAAGTACGCCACACTTGAAAAAAGGTGCCATATGATTACAAACATCACATTGCGAGCATGCATTGGGAAAATAAGAAGACTGAAAAACAATCTACGAAGAAACTAACTAAAAATTGAAACTAACACTATTTTTTCTATGTCTCAACCATGCACCCAAGTGTTGCATTTATAGGTGAGCCTAGAGGAGATGATATCGAATATTCCACATTGCTTCCTAGCTTCAACATCAGGTACTTGATATCAGGGCCTAACAAATTTATGATTCATCATACCCCCATAACTGAATGAAAACTCATCCTTCAGTCAAAAAAAATAAGGAACAAGTTCTTTACAAAATATTAGGAAGGTATGGGATTATTGACTAACTTAAAGAACCAAAAAAAAAAAAAACAATTGACTCTTACATGTTGTAATGGTGTAGTACAAAAATGGGACACAATATTATAAGACAAAAATTGGAAAGCTCATGTGGTGCATGGAGGCAGTGGCTCCTCCATTGGTTGCTTCGCTTTGTCACCAGGCTTGTGAAATTTGTAATGAACGAGCAATGCCTACAACTTTTATTTTTCATCTTTGGGTTATGTACAATCCAAGCTACTGAGCAAATGTGTGCTAGTGTCGATACATCCCAAGAGCATGGTAGTTGCGAGAACATTTGATTAGCCTTCACATACCAAGCCACAAATTGCTGTCATTCCTTCTCAAAGGTCCTAGCTTTTTCTCTAAGTTCATGATAATCTGTTAATCTTATAGCTAGGTTTTAGGCAACATCCTTTTGTCCTTGGTAGCTAACTTTAACCACTTCCAATTTTGAGTTTGCCACATGCACCTTCTACAAAGCATCTTTCCAAATTGCAAACTCTTTTTCATACAATGCATAAGTGGTTGCTACCTATTTCTCTAGCTCATTTTAAGATCAACTTGTTTTTAACATGGTAAGGTTGACATATCTGAGGTTAGCCAAAGCCATGTATTCTTTCAAATCTTTGATTTGTAGGTCTTTATTCTCTACTTTTGCTTGTTGAACCAAGGCATAGCTATCCAGAATTAGCTGCCACTCAATATTTTGTGCTGATAGGGATATAATGTGGGTTTTAGCCATATGGATCTATTTTTCATTTTTTTGTGCATGCCTACTTGGTCGTAGAAGTGTTACTTCAGCTTCTCATGCTTTTTGGCCTTGTTTTTCTACATATTGATTTCTATTGCTAATTTTTGTTGAACTGCATGGACCTCCTCCATTGAGAGGGTTCTATTTTCTCTAGCCAATCTATTAATGTCTTAGTTGACCCTCACTAATTTTTCTCTCAACTGGTGGACACTTTCCTTTAGAATATTCTTTTTCTTTTTGACTATGATCAACATTGAATTCTCAGTGGTGAGTTGCTTGTTTTCTTCTTGTGCAGTGATCAATGCCTTTTTGTACACATGAGACTATGCATTAGTAGCAGAGGCATTCTAGATCGCTTTCTATTTTTCTTTTTCTATAGTAGCACTCTCCTTAGTCAGCTTGGATAGTAGCTCTATCCTAAATTATTCTAGTTGATCAGGTGTAACAAATTGGGTAGGGTTCCATTGTTCAGCTCTCAAGGTAGCCAACTCTTGTTGTAATCTTTGCACTTCTACTTCTGCATGTTCTAACCTAACTTTAGCCATGACTAGCTTTCCTTTAGTGGAAATGAGGTTTGACTGTGTTGTAGTGACATCATTAGGGATGTCAAAAAAAGTAGTCATTACTTGTCCTATCTACAGTGTCAATCCAAGACATCCTCATGCATTGTAGGAGTCATTGATGTCCCGGCTAGCATCTATGCATCTCTAGTCCTAGTAAGATCTACTGGGGGCACAATAGGCACATTGAATGATTCTTTAATATGGTTCATGATTACTTCTATTGCACTTGCCACATCCTGATGCTACATTACCAAAACTGTGGCACCTTCTCTAGTTTCAAGCATCACCTAGAAGGATGTGGCATTCCCAGAGATTTGCCTGGACCACTAGGATCCTCCTCCTAATTGTAATGAGATCTTTCACCTTGTTGGATTAGCTAAAATAGTGGGCTATATGGCATCATCAATTACTCTGAAGAAATTAAACTCATCCCTACTTCCCCAACTGATAGCTTTAGTAATTTTCTAGAGATGGCTCATTGCGGGCTTGTAATCTTGTAGTGGTAGTGGTGAAGCTTGTATTTCTGGGTTTTTTCCAGGCTCATGTTGTGTTTCTGCTTCTGGCTGTGCTTCCTTCTCTAGTTCTTGCTCTTCACCAAAATTTTTTCTTAGTGCCACAAGTTTGAGAAGTTCAGTGAAGGAGGCATTCTGAGCCTTCCAGGGAATATCATTTGTATATTCTAGGATTCTAGTGCATTTGCATAGCCTTATAATTAGGCAAAGGAATGGGAGTGTTGGTTTCCTTACCTTTTTCTCTTTGAACTACCATTGAATTTTAGTGAAGTAGAATTGGGGAAGATTGGCCACATATTTTTCCATTAGGATAGCACTTCCCTTGGCGGCATATGTTGAAATTTAGTTGATCCCTTTGATGGGAAATAGGTAGTATGCACCAATCTTGAAGTATGTTCTCTCTTCTAGAGTTAGTTCATTATACATTTTATTTTCTTTGCCATATGCCTATTTTAGCGACAATTTTTTGTTATTGGGGTTAGATCTGGTGGATAGATGGGCTACCGTAGCCCCTTCATTCAACAAATTTAGAGTTGCTACAATTGCCTTGATCGAGAAAGAGACATTAACTCCATAAATGTTGACAGTGGTGCTATCATCTTTATTATGCTAGAATTGATAAGTCTCACCAAGGTACCACTTGCCACTATCTGAAAGAATGGGTGATAGAGGTGATGCCTTAACTTTTCTTGAATGGTAGCAAGGCAATTAGGGGGCAACATGAGACATTGTCCTTGCACGAGAGCATGTGCTTCTATAGCCTCTACTTGGACCAACTATCCAGTAGTAGGAGCCTCTTGATGAATGCTAAATGATTGGGCTTTCCACTCCATGTATTCTACACATTCACCTTGTTGGCCTTGACCACCTCATAGATGCTTAGTGTTCTTTGCGAAGGTTCTCCTTGTGCACCTCTTTTTGGGGCCATCTATAATCAAGCAAAGATCAAGTGTTACTAAGGTTGTATTCTTTATCATTAATCAGTTTATACCTTACTTATTACCTTAGTTCATTAAGTTCTTAGTTTATATGACTATAGAGTTAGAAAAATTTTGGAGAAGAATCCCCAAAAAGTGTTTATCATCTTTTATGATCCTTCACAATTGGTTCCTTTTTCCCCATGTGTGGCTTATAATGATGGGTATGGTTCCTTAGGTGGAAAAATTAAGGTTTCTAGCATTAATACGATTGATTATTCATGATGATGCCTAAATTTTTTAACACTCTTACCCTTATAATACCTTATAGGTAGTAGCAAATTTTCATCAATTGGAACAAGTTTTCCATGCAAGCATCTCCCCACGACTAACTTGAACATTTTAGGCTTAGATAGGTTTAAACGACATGGAAATTTGGAGTGGTAGAGAGCTAAATATCGCAAGTGGAAAGTGAGTGTGTAGAGCTCTGAGTCATGAGAGAAACTTTGAACAACTCCCATTGTAGAAAATGATGAAAATGATGTTCGGGTACTATAGGGGTCATATATATAGGTTTTGATTGACCTGACATCGGGTACTTGATGTTGTGTATCCAACATTGCATCTGACCTGACGTTGGGTAGTTGAAGTCAGGGTCCATAAATAATCACTAGATGGGGTAGCTAAGCATGAAAATTGAATCTTTGTGATTGGTTGAAAGGTTTGAGGTTAGATTCTTAATTTTGGGTAAGTGGATCAGTTTGAGGCACTAGAAGTGTAAGAAGGTGGAGTCATCGATGTGAAAAGTTGTAGAAAAAGCAAGAAAAAGGATGTTGAAATTGAGGTTGTGGATGGATCAAGTTATATGAGAAGGGAAACAACAAAATTTTATGATTGAGCACTTAGAAGGTGAAGAATGATGTGGTTGTGTTAAACAAGTACAAGTCATAAAAGTTACACAAGTGGTTCCTCCCCAAAGTAGTCTCTAGCCTATGATGCCCTTGTGTAACCACACTTAAAAATGTCTGTAGGCACTAAAGGAGTTAAATGCAACTTATACCTATGCAACAAAACACACATGTTAAAACCACCAATTTGAGATAATAACTCTATGTTACACAAAGCCACAAGAAATGATCACATGGACAACAAGATGAGATGGATTGTAGAAAGGATTGCAGAAATTGGGACATGAGGTGTCTTATTATGGTTACAATAAAGCCTTGTGGGTTATAAATGGTTAAATAATCATGAGTCCTATTTTCCAAAATTCAAACCAAGTTCAGACCACATTGTAGTGACATCACAATGTTTCATCATGTCGGTGGACAAACATAAGACTATCATAATTGTAAGGAGTATCATCACTTGGTGAATTGTCTAAGGGAGGAGCTTTTTGATGGCACACACATTTTTTTTTTCTAATTTTGAAATCTACCAACCTTAAGGCATGGGTACATGTCTTTCCAGTGGAACCCATAGCAGTTTATTTAGTGCCATTTTAGGTTACTCTTAATCCCATTTTTTGTTAGATCTACAAGGATATGGTTACAACCTTAGCAACATGATAGAACATATAGAAGTGGCCAAAGAGAATCCACAAATCCCCTTGATGTCACACCCCTTAGATTCCTCCTTGGATCTATAATCTTCTACCCAAACACAATGATTATTATTTTTAGTCTGATGGTAAAAACGAATGTCATTATGAATAGAGTAAGAACCTCTTATTAATGGAATTGGTGGATGGATGTCGTAGTTTGAATGTCCAAATAATTAGTTTCTCATGACTTGATAGCATAGAGAAAACATCACCTTAGTGGGCTATATGATTGTTTTATTCACAAGTGAGATTACATAACAAAGAAAATGAAAACAAAAATTAGAAAAAATTGGATCAAGAAATAGGAAAATGATAAAAAATTGTAAAACAAAAAGATGAAAAGCACTTAAGAATCCTAAAGATTAGAATGGGGGATGACCCCCATGACTAAAAATTTGGCCATGACAATAATTAATAAGTGGATAAATAGGATACATGCATGTATGAAACATTGGTAACCATTCATGCCCTAGCCACTAGGTGTATGTTGATGGTGTGGTGGCTGGGTAGAAAAATTATTGATCATACACTTGATTGTTAAATGTATGGTGGATTATGGCATGTGGTGTGTTAATGTTATGGATGTCTAGCCCATGATTGCATCCTTGATCATGATATGGTATGCATGGATTTGTTTGTCTCCCCACACTATTAGATTCATTGTTTGGGTTTAAGATTGGAGTAATGATGGATTATGGCCCTTGCGTATGATTTCAAGATGGTGGTGATGAAAAGGGAGGTGTTTCAATAAATTGGCATTATTCTAGTTTGGATGATGTGGTGGGTCCATGTATGGTTTGCTTCAACTTACGACCTTTCCTCCAGAAGGGATGTTTCCTATGTTGCGGTTGAGATCCACTGGTATTAGCATGTTTATGCACATTTGTGGCAAAAGTGGCATTTGTTTGTTCATATTATGGTGTCAAACCTTCTTGTGTTGCTAGTGGTGGCATATAATGGGGTGAAGGATTAGAATATTGAGGGTAAATTGGATGGTAAGAGGCATGAAGTGGTGATCCTTCAAGGGATGTCATGGGTTGATGATACTTGGGAGAGTGGTAGTGGTGATTTGAAGTAGAGGATGTAGAACTAGTTGGAGAAATAGGATGTTGAACATAATATCTATGTGGTTTTAGTTGGTAGGAAGGATAAAGGATAGGGCTAATTTGGTGGTGGCCTTCCCCATGACTGTGGTTGTTTCCACTATGGTTGATGGCCATGTTGAGGCTGGTGATAAGTCCCCTTAGGATGGTACGATTGATTGTGTGATTGTCTGTAATTATCTTGTAGGGGAGGAAATCTCCTGGGCATGTGCTTTTCCACAAACTTCAGATTTGAGGCACTTACCCAATACTCTTGTAGGTGTAACAAGATTGGGCAATGACTCTTCAAAAGGTCATATATGTAGATGTTGCATCCATTATCCTCGTCTGTGATTGAGTCTATAGGCTCACTTTCTTTACCCATTTATCCCATTTGCCAAAAAGTGTTCCTAGTTGTTTCTTGGTTTTGTATCCTTTTTTTAGTGTGATCACTTGGCATATTTTGCATGATCCTCTCCTCGACTATCTCAATGAGAGTTGTAACAATTTCATATACCTATTTGAACATCCTATTAAACTTTGCTTCAAGTTCGTTAATAGATTTTTGTACTAGCAAGGTTTGTTGTGGGATCACCTTATTGAAAGTGGTTTTGTTCTTGTTACCATAGATCTAGACCTCCTTCTATTGAATAGTTGGGTAGATGACTCTTTTTGCGATGACTGTGAGATATCTTGATGACCTTTATTATCTACATTAGGCACTTAGTGGCTAGCAAGGATTCATTACTATCAAACAAGTTGTGAGGTAAATTTCTAGCTCTATTTCTTTGATTGTGATTATGCTGTCTATGTTCATGGTGATCTCTTTGACCTTTCCCATGGGTTTGATATCTATTTTTTTTCCACCACTCTATTGGAGCATTATCTCCATACCTACGTTCATTTTTGTTAGAACTAGATGTTGAAGGGGAAGAGGAAGATGAGGAACTAGAAGGATTGCCATGGCTACTATGGTGTTCTTCAGGGTCCTTTGATTTATTTTTTCTAGGTTTTGAGGAGGTCTTAGGCCTTGAGGCCTCCCCTAGTTCAGGACTTATGTCATCTCCTCCAAGATTATTTATCTTAGGTGAATGTAGTCTTTGAGTGTCATTAGGATGGTCATGATCATAAGAAACCCTTGCATAAGTTGGTCATTCCAATTTTCTTCATTGTATAACTCATTATTTCTCCAATGAATGTGTTCTCTATACAGTGCAGTGTCACTTCCATGTGAGAGAGACATCATTGTTGGTTTATGATGTGCGTGAGCTAATAGTTTCTGAAAGATATATCATTAATACCTTCACAAAGATCATGTATAATATAACTAATCTAGATAACTAGCACCATCCTTGGCAACAGTGCCAATGATGAGTAGCAAGGTATCCCTATGACCAACCATACCAATCACAAGCGTTCACGCATGATTCGGTCAAATTTTGTAGATGGGACTAGTTGTGGTATCTAGATCATTATGCTCTAATTGTAGTTTGTTGTCTTCCCACTTGGACTAGTGGTAGTTTTGTCATATATGGTTTAGTCCGAAGTGAGGTGTATGATGTTGTCTAATTTTACTTTGCTCCTAATGATGACAAAGAGATAAATTAATTAAGCTAATGAATAATGGAAAAAAAGATCTAAACTAGCCTATGTGCAATGAGTATCCACTCTTAATCATCCATATATATTTTGGACTTTGTGAGACTACTTCTCGGATTGCCAAGTGTATGTCACTAGATGTTTTAAATGATACACTGCTAGATTACCAAGTACTTACGCTTAAACGCTTATGATTAAGGCATACGTATTCTGCTTAATAATAGGAATAGTAAATAGCAATAAATGGAAATGATTAACTAAAGAGAATAGTAAATAATTAACACTTAAAATAAATAATAATCTAAGTGGATGCTGCAATGATGGCAGTAATCTTGGTCTTTATTTTCAGTCACATAACATGTCCAAGTATGTCACACTAGAACAAAGGTGTTGTATGATTACAAACATCACATTGCGGTCATGCACTAGAAAATAAGAGGATTGAGAAACAATCTACAAAGAAACTAACTAAAAAATGAAACTCACACTATTTCTTCTATGTCTCAACCATGCATCCAAGTACTGTATTTATAGGCAAGTCCAAAGGAGACAATATCGGATATTCAACATCCCTTCCTATCTTTGACATTGGGTACCTGATATCGGGGCTTTGATATCAGGTATCTGATATTGGGGCCTGACAAATTTATGATTCATCAACTATACAATACTCAACATTTCCTCCTTTAGTGTTGACATTAATTTGAGAATAGCCAAATTAGAAACTAGAAGATCTTTCTTCTCATCATCTACTTTGCACATACCAATCATATCTAATAGATAGTCAATTTGATAAGCGTGAAATAGTTTAGTTAGTAAATAAGCTAATTGATCATTGCTTTGAACATGTGTGGGTTTAATTATTCCCTTCTTCACTTCATTCTTGATAAAGTAATATTTGATGTCAATGTGCTTGCTCTTGTTATGAATTATGTGCTCCTTAGACAACTAAATTTCTATTGTATTATCCACCAACATGGACATTGGAAGCTTAACTTTAAAACCTAACTAAGAAAATAACTTTTTAAACCATAAAACATGCTAAAGACATTCAACCATAGCAATAAATTTTTCCTCATATGATGAGAGGCTCATAGTAGTTTGTTTCTTTGTCTTCCAATAAATAGGATTAGAATCATGAACAATAAAGAAACTAGAAGTTAACTTAAAATTATCTACATCTCCTCCCTAATTAGAATAAATTAAATGTTCCTTTAATATACCTTAAAAGATGCTTCAAGGCATTAGGATGTGACTTCCTTGGCTCTTACATAAACCTTGATAAAAATAAAGTTGCATATTCCAAATTAGATATACTATGACATAAAAATATTAATGAACTAATCATACCTTTATATAAGGAAGGATCAACCAATGGAGCATCATCTTTCCTTGAAAGCTTCATATTTTGGAGACATGAACTTATAGCAATCTTGGCTTCCTTTAGCTCATACTTTTCAATGATGGCCTATGCATACTTTGCCTGATGCATCTTCAAACAATATTCTTCTTGATAAATTTGGATTCTTAAAAAATATTTAAGAACTCCTAGGTTGTTCATCTCAATCTCACATTTCATATCATGCTTGAATTGCTCATTTAATTTTTTAGACCTAGCCATAATAATCAAGTCATCAACATAGAGTGAAATAATGATGGAACTAGAACCTTCATGTTTAAACTACAAGGAAGGCTCAAACATAAAACTTCTAAAATTATTCTAAAGAGAATATTTATTAATTCTATGAAACCAAGCTCTTGGAGCTTTCTTTAGGTTATACAAAGCTTTAATCAACTTACACACATTGTTTTCTTATTCTTGAACCTTAAAATCTTTAGGCCAATAAATATAATCCTTCTTTTCTAATTTGCCATTAAGAAATGCAGAGTTAACATCCACTTGCTAGAGTTTAATATCTTTATAAGCAACAAGGAAGGCCATAATATTAATAGTTTCAAATCTAGCAACAGGAGAAAAAATATCATCATAATCAACATTCTTCTTTTTAAGAAAACCTCTTGCTACAAGTCTGGTCTCATGTGTAATAATTTTTACAAATTAATTGTATTTGATTTTGAAGATCCATTTGGAGTTAATGACTTTCTTTCATTTTGGCCTATTCACCAACCTATAGCTTTTATTTCTCTCAATAGAACTCATTTCCTTCTTCATGGATTCAATCTAAACTTGAGATTTGAAAGCCTCCTTAACATTTGAGGGAGCATGTGTAAGAGTAGCATATGCAACATGAGCAATGGCCTAACTTAATATCATTCTTTTATTAAGTTCTCTATCCAACATTTGAGAATGTGGGTGCTCCTTTTCCATTCAAAGTCTTGAATTGTACTCTTTCTTCTTGTCTTGATCAAGCTTTTGAAACTCATCAAACCCTACATTTTGTTCATCAAATACAACATTTCTGGAGCAATACCACTTCCTATCAATGGAATCAAAACATTTATATCCACATGTTCTTCAATCATAACAAAAAAACAAACACCTTTTGTCTCCATCATCCAACTTATCTATAAACTAATTTGGACTCTTATAATAACAAATATAACAAAACATCTTTAAATGAGATAAACTTGGAGGCTTATCATAAAGAAACTAGTAAAGAGTCTTCTCTCCATTTGATGAAGTGAACAACTTATTGAGCAAATAGGTTGCTATGTGGATTGCCTCATGCCAATGCTCATTCAAAATTAAGGCATGTTTCAACAAACATCTTTTCATCTCCTGTAAGACACCATTATTACTTTCTGCTATGCCATTGCTTTTGGATGAATACTCACATGTGGTTTATTTCTCTATTCCAAATTTAGCACAATAATCATTAAATTCATTTGAAACAAATTCACCACCATGATTTGACTTGATTGTTTTAATCTTGAAGCCAAACCTATTTTCAGCAATCTTTTGAAAATTCTTCAACATATAAAATAGTTCATCCATGGAATGAAAAATATATGACTAAGCATACCTGGAAAAATCATCAAAAATTACCAAAAATATCTTTCTCCATATATTTTAGCTATGTACATAGGTCCAACCACATCCATATGCAAAAGTTCTAGTGGATGTGCCTTCTTTTTCATATGAGCTGCATGAGGAAAGGTTTTGTTCTTACCTTTAAGACATGTGCCACAAACTTCATTGGGAAAATTTAAGAACTTTAAACCATGAGTACCCTTGAATTTAACTAACTTCTCAATGTCTTTATAGGAGGCATACCCAAGCCTCCATTGCCACACTCTTGGCTCTTCAATCTTAGATGTAAAAGCAAACTTCTCATTAACATGATTTTATACATAAGTGGCTCCAGATAATAGATCTAATTTTTTTGTCTTGGAAGCTTAGCTATGACCCTTCTTGAGTCTAAAATTGTACAAATATTATCTTCAAAAATAATCTTATTTCCCCTTTTCATCATTTGTGAAAGTAAAAGCAAATAATTAGAAAATTTTGAAACATAGAAAACATCATAGACCTATACTTGACTTTCATCTTTAAGATTGATAAGGATTTTTCCAATTACTTTAATGTGAACCTACTCACCATCATCAACTTTGATTGTGCCCAAGTTGTTATTGGCCTTATACTCAATAAGAGCTTCTTTTTAAGGAGTCATGTGGTTTGAACAGTCATTGTCAATGATCCATGTACTTGAAGTGATATTATTAGACATGGTGATGAGTGGTGAAGCAATCCAACACCCAACCATACAAGTCATAAGTGTTTCACGTGTGACTAGGTCATAATCCTTAGATGAGGTAATGTAATTATGCTAGTAATTAGTTTCAATTCAAGACCACTGTCTTCCTACATGGAGCTAGTGAAGTTTGTGTGTATGGTTTATGATGGGATGCGATATCGCATGGGCCACGATATATCTCTTAGAAAGAAGAAGTAATTATAAAAAGTCACATAAATTCACACACAACCATGCCTCTCTTACAAGATTACAACAATGCCACACCTAGTGAGAAATTTCATTGGAGAACCAATGAATTATATGACAATGAAGATTGGAGTATGCAACCCAAAGTGGGGGTCTCTTATAAACATGAAAGGAAATAACATCATCCCAACACACGAAAGCCTAACTTACCTGATGATGATGAACCCCCATTGGCCACTACAAGCTTAACGCAAATACAAGAGGCTATACAAATCTCATGTAGGCATTGTAAAGAGAGTCGTCTACCCAGGCTTGATTTAAATAACTTTCCTACTTTTTTAGGAGGCTATGACTTAGATCTGCATCAACATTTACAAGCCTTCTACGATGCTTGCACATGGAACAACATTGATAACGGGTGGCAAAAACTTAAGCTTTTTCCTATGACACTCGTTGACCAAGCTAAAGTATGGT
Organism: Gnetum montanum; assembly: GCA_015680685.1. Lineage (NCBI taxonomy): Eukaryota > Viridiplantae > Streptophyta > Gnetopsida > Gnetales > Gnetaceae > Gnetum > Gnetum montanum. The sequence continues at coordinate 333,222 of MNCI01031672.1, forward strand.
ATAGATTGTTAAAACCAAATTCAATACGACGTTGGTCAACAATGGTAGAACTCTTTAATGAAAAATATCAAACCTACACAAGAGTGTCAGCCTTGAGGAAACAAATCCAAGGATGGAAACAAGCACAACATGAACCCTTGTACATGGCCTTAGAAAGATATTATGCACTGTTAAACAACTTTCCAGGCCATGGGTTTTCCAAGGAAAGGCTAATGTACCGTATTATTGATGGGCTATGTAATGAAACAAGAGAGACCTTAGGAATGTATGCCCAAGATCAACTATATTAACTACAAACCCATTAAGTCCAAGAGCTTATCAAGCGGGTAGCAAAAGAAGAAGGAGAATTAGCTAGATGGGAGAGTGTTGAAAAACATCAATCGGACCAAAATTTCAACTCAACAAAGGTCTATAATCATAAAAAGGAGAAATCAACCAATCTCAAGGTGGAAACATCATCTTTGCCAATACAAAAAACATTAGAAGAAGCCGAGGCAAAGATCAATAAGATGTTGGAATGGATGAACCAAAAGTATGGAGAATATATCAACATTATTGGAGATAGAGTTTTGAAAACCCAAGAAGTAGGACAAAACATTAGACATTCGGAAAGAAGGAATGAAGGAAATAAGTGTCCAACTACCAATCATACGTATGAATGCAACATATGCCTATATGATCATCCCAAGGGCCAATGCCAAATATTGTTACATGTACATGAGCATTGGGGAAATATGTTACATCCAGAGTTCGTACAGAGATACTGTGTTCGATCACAGTGGCAACAATCCCAGTCATGGGGGAATCCACCCTTAGACTGGAGACGCCCTTCATATCATCTGAATCCAAATGCTTATCTTGTTCAACATCTTGTTTCTCCAGCTGGGCCAACACACTTTATCTCACCATAGTACTATTCTCCAAAATACTATCAACCCATGCCTCCAACACAACCACCACCTTGTGCACCTTATACTCCTCCTAACTATCAACATTCTCATCCTTTCCCTCCTTCCACAGTACCACCAACTGTTCCTAAGGTGTCTGCATCACCGCAACAACCCATGAACGACACTTGTGCTACTGCTACTAACAGCAGTGAAAAGCCTCCTCAACATCAAAAGCGTCATTTCTTTAAACATGCCCATAAGAAGGGATAACACAATTTTGAGGCCACTGTATCCTCCAATTCAGCACAAGTCCAACCCTGTGGTGCACCCTCATCTTCAAATCCAACGCCTCATGTAACTTCATCAGGTCCACTAATTAACACTCCAACAACCATATGGCCCAATGAACACAACCATGGGAAGCATCATCTCAATCCTTGCATACCATCTAACGGTCCTAAAAATCATAGTGGGTCAACTCACTATCTGGGAACTACATCGTATAAATTGCCCTACTATGCTCATTATAACCAAGTGTGTGAACCCTAATGGGGTAAGTATGGACCAGCTCCAATATTTTCAACATGCAAGGATCCTCATCTTCCATTTATTAATCCTTTCCATCCTCAACTGATTAGTTATGGGGGATATCCCCCACTCTAAATAACAAGATGGGTTAATGAATATTTTTCATTTTCTTTGATTTTACAACTTTTTGTTTTCCAGTTTTTCATTTTTCAACTTTTTGTTTTATCTTTTTATCTTTTTATGCTTTTGTAAGTTATCTCGTCTACGAATAAAGCACTCATGTGGATCATTAGTTGAGGTGTGTTCTATGTTATTAAGTCACGAGTGATTAATTATTTGGATAGTGAGCCCATTACACCCANGAGGCACTCAATAAAGAAACTCAATGTTGTTCTAGGGGGTCCCACTGGAAAGACATGCATCCATGCCTAAAGGGTGGCGGCTTCTCTGGATTCAGTAAAGTGAAAAAAAAAGAAAGAAAAAGAAAAGGAAAGTGCCACAAAACAAAAATCACTCCTCCCTTGAATAAAATGCCAAGTGATTGTACGCCTTGTTGTTATGATACTCTCATAGTTGTTCATCATGAGATGAAACAACGCGATGTCACTGATTAGAGGAATGGACTTGGTCATGATCTTGGAATGATGGGGTAATGACACATTAATCATGCTTTGCACAAAGGATTCATTGTGCCCTGGGTCAGTTACCTCATGTCCCAATCTCTACAATCCCTTTCTCTAGTTGGTCTCATCTCACTGTTCGTGTAATTGTAGCTCGTGTCCCATGTAGCATAGAATTTTCATCTCATTTCGGTGATATTTACATGTGTGTGTTTTGTGGAGTTAGTGAAGATTACATTTAACCCTTCTAGTGCCCATGGACACTTTAAGTGTGGTTACACAAGGGCATTATAGGTTGGAACTTGCTTTGGGGAGGACCCACTTGTGTAATTTTTGTGATTCTCACTTATGACATTGCTCACACATACCATTTCTTACCTTTAGCTTAATTTCTCAATAATTTTCTTTCCCTTATTATTATCCTTTTGAATTTTAATGTTCCAATGTACCATTACATATCCTTTTTCTTACCACCCAAGGTTTTATTAATAAAATCCACACCATTATCATTAATTGTGCCTTTTGACTTCATGAAATTACCCTTGAACATCTTGATCATAGTCAATGTCCTTAATTCCACTATTAATTTCAAGAAAATCATTAAAAAAATTTGGTCTTTTTATAGTGTCTCACATCACTAGGGACGAGATATCATGTACGCGATATCGCGTCCCACGTGATATCGCGTACGCGATGTATCATACCTGATATCGCATCCCATCCACCTATAAATAGGTGACCCACCCCGTAACACTTAGCATCATTTTCTCATTCACATGGGGGGAGTTTTTGAAATTTTCTCTGCAACTTGCGATTGCATGCCCTTGCTTTTCTCACTTGATCTCGCTCACTGGTACTCCGATTTTTATTCCGTTTGAACCTACTTGAACCCGAAGTGTTCAGTTTAGTCATGGGGGAGAGACACTTACCAAAAAATGCCTAACTTTTTTGAAATTTACCATCGCCCAAAGGACATAAATTAGGGTAATTAACTTTAACACTTAGAATAATTGTGCCTAAAAATCATATAACCCTTAGGTATACCAGAAAATTAAACATGGAAACCACCTAAGTCAAAGGACCCATTATTACAAACTTTTGGGGTACTATCACACGTGATAACATAAGATCTTTAATTAAGGAAAGCAATAAGATATAACTTAACTCTAAAAAACAACCTTACTAATGCTTGGCCCGTGTGATTGCAGATGACCCTGAAACATGCACAATAGGAGGGTCCTGCCCAAGGTGGAAAGAAACGAGCTCAGAGAGGTGGAAGACAAAGACCTGCCGGACAACATGCAGAATAGGAGGAGCAATTGTTCATCATCCATCAAGATGAACCTCCTACCGGACAGTCCGGGCAGGTAGAAGGAGGAGCTGCTACAACGCCTGAATCGGGACAACAACTCATGTTGCCCCAAGAATGCGTTCAAGCCATCCACGAGAAGTCCACATTCACTACGGTGATTATGTAAAAGAATTTTGAATCATTTGTAGAGTTTTCTCCTGAGGCCATTAGGGATCACCTCAAAGGATCCCCATTTTGGCCTATCCTCTCTGAAAGCAGTGCCTGGCACCTAGGAGAAACATACCAGTTTTGGCACAATAGGGAGCAAGGCACCACCATGAATATTTATGGTGTGACAGTTGAGTTCTTTGCATAGGCAATTTCGAAAGTGTTAAACCTTTCGAATACAAGGCCCCAGGTTGCTCGGTTATCTATCCATTTAGACCTCGATGTGCTAAAGGATTGGTTAGAGAAGGCTTATGAAAAAGATAAAGCATTTGGGGAATTGACAACGGAAGAGAGAATCTACTTCAAAATTAGAACATATCACCTTTTCCCCACAAAGGGCCTAAAAAGAATATCGACGTATGTAGCTAGAGGATGTGCAGTGTTGATGGGAAAAGTTAACACTAACCTACCCCATCTATATTTGACGGAGATCTTGAGGCGGTTTGAAGAATGAAA
>MNCI01031672.1:337403-354071 GCA_015680685.1 Gnetum montanum
AAGTAGGGCCTAGCACAGGCTAGGATTAGCCACTGCCGCAAGACTACAGACTGTCGATGAGCCATCTAAGGGCCATCGCTGACATAGTCAGTTGGGGAAGTTGTGATGACGCAAATCTCTTCCACATCATCAATGATGCCAGGTAGCCTACTATTTCATTAGATCACACAAGGGGAGAAATATCCATTCAAACAGGAGGAGGGGAAAGTAGATGGTCACAATAGATCTCAAGAAACACGACATCTTTTCAAGTGCAGTTAGAGACTGGTGAAGGGGCCACTATGGTGGTCATGCAACACAAGAATGCCACGGGATTTGCAGATGTGATCACAGACCACATCAAAGAATCCTTCAATGTACCTGTTGTGTCACTGGTAGATCTCTCAGGAGCATGAGATGCTCAAACTCTAGCTGGAACCTCAATGACTCCTGCGGAACATGAGGATGTGCTTGATAGATTGCTTCAAATAGGGCAGGTAATGATGTCCCTATTTGACATCCCCCAGGATGTAACAACAATTCAATCATACCTCATTTCCATAAAGGGAAAGCTGGTCATATCTGAAGTGAGGGTCGAGCATGCTAAAGCTGAAGTGTAGAAACTACAAGAGCAGCTCGTGGCCTTATAAGCAGCATAGTGAGACCCTCTGCAATTCATTCCCATAGACCAGCTAGAAAACCTTAGAATCGAACAACTAAAAAAATTAATAGCAGAGAATAAGAAGGTGGTAGAAGAAAAAGAGAAGGCTATTTGGGATGCCTCTGCATCACAGGCACAAACCCATACGCATCTTAAGGCACTCAAGGCCTTAAAAGCAGAAAACAAGAAGTTGGTTGTAGACAATCTTCAGTTGACCACTGTAGAGAAGCAAAAGAACGTTCTTGATGAACACTTTCATCAATTACAAGAGTAATTCATCTAGGTCATCCAAGATGTGAGCTGTTTAGCTAGAGAAAATCGAACCCTCTTAATGGAGGAGGTACACACAATTCATCAAAAATCAACCATTGAAATAAACGCGTGGCAAAACAAGGTTAAATGACATGAGAAGCTGAAGGAGCACTTCTGTGATTAGGTGGGGATGTACAAAAAAATCCTAGAGAAGGAGATCCATATGGCCAAGGCCCAAATCAACACTATCAGTTCTTAACACACTGACTGGTAGGCCATATTGGACACATATGCCTTTGCCCACCAAGCGGAAGTTAAGAACCGGGACTTGTAGATTCAAGACTTGACAGAATACATGGAGTTGGAAAACCTTAGATATGCCAACCTTGCCATGTTAATAGTAGGGTGCCCGAGGTCAGAGCTTGAGCAACAGGTAGCTTCCACCCACATCAAATATGAAGTAGAATTTGCAGAGCGTAAGAAGCTGGTTGAGAAACTAGATGTCGCAAATTCTGAACTTGAGGTGGTAAAAGCATGCTACCAGGGATAGAAAGATGTTGCAACTAACTTGGCTTGATGGCTAAAGGACCTTCACGAATACAAGAGTAAATCCAGAGCCTATGAGGAGGAACGACGGGTGTTCGCGTCGTGGTATGTCAAAGCCAATCAAATGTTCCTGCAACTACCTTGTCCATGGGAAGTGTCGACTTCGTTAGACATTGGAACACTAGCATGGATGGCACAAGACAAATGGAAGGCACCAATGGAGGAGCCACCGCCACTAGGAACTACATGAGTTCCACATTTTTGTAGTTGTAGCATATTTTGTGTGTTGTGTTTTCTTCCCACACTGCAGCATTGTCCCATTTCTTTTTCCATCAATAATCCCATACCTATCCACTGTGTAATCACTGTAACTCGAGGACAAGTTTTTATTTAGTCGTGGGGGTATGATGGGATGCGATATCGCATCCCCCATGATATCGCAGTCCGCCGCAATGTCTATAAATAAGAAGCATCTCTTCCTTGTTCATTATTAGAGATTAGATTGTAGCGAAGCTTTGGCAGTTTGATCCCTCTAGAGATAGATTATTTTTCTCGTGTCTGCCCACAGTGTGGTGAATGTAATTGTACAACATCCTTTATTCGAGTGTGACGTACTTGGACACACACATGAACGGCAATAAAGATGGAGATTACTTCATCATTGTAGCATTCACTTTGTTATTTATTTATTTAATTGTTATTTATTGCTTCCTAGTTAATATTCTCTCTCATCCTTATCTCCTAGAACACGGAATGAGTATGACTTGATTACGAGAATTTAAGTGTGATTACTTGGTAACCCAGTGCCATACCTAGGATCTGTGCTTGGTAATCCTAGTGGTAGTCATGCATGAAGTCCAAGATGTGTACGGATAATCAAGGAATGGATGCTCATCGCACTTAGGCTAGATTAGATCTTCTTACCCTTTCCCTCCTAGCTTAGCTTAGTTAAGATTACTTTCCATTGCCCTCAGGAGTAGCATTAGATTAGGAACACATCATACACCTCACTCTGGACTAAACCATATGTGACAACTATAATACTAGTCTAGGTGGGAAGACAACAAACTACGACCTAAAGATAACTGTCTAGGTACCACAGCTAGTTCGTCTGCGGAGTTTGACCGGATCGCACGTGAGAACGCTTGTATTTGTATGGTTGAGTGTAGGGGTACCTTGCCACTCATCAGTTTAGTTCATAGTGAGGTATATGATATATTGATGTTGTATGGCCATCTAGCTTCTAACATACATGATAAAGTGAAAGTAATTTCTAACTCTAAGTAAAATAGTAAAAAAATATAATGTATCCTATGGTGATGGATATTTGGTCCTAATTTTCCATACAAGCCTTGGACTCATGTAGTCATCACTAGGATTACTAAGTATACCACTACTAAGTGTACCAAGTGATAATACTGCTAGGTTACCAGATAACTACACTTAGCTCTAGAAACTAGTTGTATCCATACCACTTAACAACAGTGAAATTAAAGTGCATGGAAAAGTATGCATTAACTAGAAAAGTAGTAATTAGTTAATATAAGTAAAAGTAGTAAACATTATTCTAAGTAAAGAGAAAGAAAACTAAGTTGATGCTATAATGGTGATAAGAAATCTCGATCTTTTTTACCAGTAATGAAATGTGTCCAAGTACACTTCAGTCAAATAAAGACTCCATACCATTTCTTAACATCACATTGCAACCATACACTACTAATACTTAGAACTAAAATCATAAAAAAAAACTACAAGAGTTATGCTACTATGGATTGAAAAACTATTGTGGATGTGTATCCTTAACTGTTGTATTTATAGGCTACCCACATCCCGCAATATCGCATATATGACAATGTAGCATGTGCTATGATATTGGAGTTATGACATCAAAGCTATGATATTATAGTCCACCAAATTTTAATTTATCATATCCACATGATTGACTAAAAACTCATCCTCAAGTTAAGAAAAAATGATATTATAGTTCCTTACAAAATTGGGAGATAGATTTACATGACACTATTTACATGATACTTAATGATGCAGTGGTGTTTTACAAAATGACACAAGATATGGTAGGAAAAACTTTGATAAAAAGAAAAATTGGATGAAGCTCAATGTAGCCTATGTAGTGCCTGGCATCTCCTCCATTAGTTACTTGTCCTTATTATCAGGCTTCTTAAATTTATATCTGTCTAGGACTTCTTGAAGTTTCTCCTCCTTTGTTCTTAGGTTATGTACCATCCATGCTTGTTGTGCAATGTGTGATAAAGCTGGTACATCCAATGGACATGGAAATTGTAGAAATATCTAATTTTCTTTAACGTACCATGTTACAAATTGTCTCCTCTCTTCTTCAAATGCTCTAGCTTTGGCTCATAATTCATGATGATTGGATAGTCTTTTGGCCAAGTTCACTACAACATATTTTTCCCCCTGGTAGCCATACTTTACTACTTCTAATTCAAAGTTTTCCATCTAAAGTTTCTATAAGGCATCTTTTTAGTTTGCAAAATCCTCCTCGTACAATGCATACATCGCTACTACTTGTAGTTCAAGTTCATTTCTAGGCCTACCTAATATTAGCATGACTAGGTTAGCATAGTGAAGGTTAGCTAGCCCCATGTATTCTTTTAGATCCTTTATCTAAAAGTCTCTATTTTTCACTTCCACTTGATGGATGTGGGTATAACTATATAAGATGGATCACCAATATAGATTCTATGCTAATATGGCATCGATTCTAGCCTTTGCTATTTAGATTTCCTTTTCAGTGATCTGTCTGTACATATCCACCTAGTCATGGAAGTGTTTCTTGAGCCTTTTATGCTTCTTAGCTTAATTTTGCTAGATGTTGATCTAAATAGCTAATTTTTGTCTAATTGTGCATACCTCCTTCATTGAGAGGGTTCTATTTTCTCTTGCTAAGTAGGTCATATCTTGGTTACTCATTATTAGTTATTCTCTCAACTGATGGATGGTCTCCTCCAAGATGTTTTTTTGCTTCTTAATGTTGGTTAGCCTAGTGTTGTCTATAGCAAGCTGTTTATTCTCTTCTTGTGTTATGATGAGTGCCTTAGCATGTTCATATGATTGTGGTTCTACTACTGAGGCATTTCACACCATTTCTCTTTTTCATTCTCCATCTACTTTCTCTACTATAGTAGGTAATTAATGTGCTCTATTTAAATTGTTCAAGTTGGTTAGGTGCAACATGTTGTGTTGGGTCTCTACATTTAGCTCTCAGGGTCACAAGCTCTTCTTGTAGTCTAAGGATTTTAGCTTCTACATGTTTCACCCTAGTTTCTACCATGATAAGATTACCATTTATTGTCATTAACTTTGACAATGTTGCAGTGATACCACTTAGGATGTCAAGAAGAGTGGTCATCACTTGTCCAATTTGTAGTAGTTGATCTAGCACATCCTCATGATCTATAGGACCCATTTACATTATAGCTAACATCTAAGCATCTCTAGCTCTAGTTAGATTTTTTGGTAACATAATAGGTATGTTGAAGTTTTTCTTAATGTGATATGTGATTACTTCTATTGCTCCCACTACATCCTGGTGCTACATAACCACAATTGTAGCTCCTTCTCTAGTTTCTAGCACCACTTGGAATGATGTAGTGTTGTTAGAGATCTGTTGTGATCATTGGGCCTCTTCTCTCAATTGCAATGATATCTATCCACTTATAGGATCTGCAAAAACTATAGGCTAGATGACACTATGTATTACTTTATAGAGGTTGGCATCTTCTTTTGTTCCCCCACTAATAGTCTCTACAATCTATTGCAGATGATTCATTGATGGTCTGTAGTCCTGTGACGATGGTGGTAGGACTTGTTGTTGCCACTATTCTTGTTGTTGTTATTATTGGCCACTAGGTCCCACTTGTTATTGTTCAATGGTTTGTGTGGTTTCCCCAGCTTCTATTTCTTTTTCCACTTGATCTTTCTTTGGTGGTGTTGGCTCGAGAATTTTAGCATATGAGGCATTTTGGACCTTCTTGAGAACATCATTAGTGTACCCTAGAATCCCAACACATTTACATAGCTTCCTAATTGGAAAAGGAAATGAAAGTGTGAGCTTCTCTACCTCCTTTTCCTCAAATGACCTTTGGATCTCCACGAAGTAGATTTATGTAAGATTGATGCTATATTTTTCCATTAGAATTACACTTCCTCTAGTTACATATGTAGATAGTTTGTTTAGTATTTTGATGGGAAACAAGCAATATGTGCCAATTTTGAAATATATTATCTCCTTTAGAGTTAATTCATTATACTCCTTATCTTCTTTGCTATATGTCCTTTTTAACCACAATTTTCTTATTTTTGTGTTGGACCTTATGGATAGATGTGATAATCTTGCCCCTTCATTGGGCACATTTAGAGCTTCTACTATTGCCTTCATTGAATAAGAAATAAAGACTCCCTCTATGTTGAGTGTAGCATCTTTTGCCTTGTTATGCTAGAACTAATAGGTCTCTCCTCGGTACCATTCACCACTATTTGACAAGATGGGCCATAACAATAATAATTGAAGTTACGTCCTTATCACTTTTGGAACAAATTTTACAGAAGGGCCAAAGTTCATCTCCACAATGACTATGGTTAGAAGTAATTTCTATGAGATGACTTGGAGACATTCAAGTGATAGTATGAGATGTTATCCTTGTTCTTGTGGTTATTCTACCTTTGCTTAGGCTTATTGTCTAGTAGTAAGAGTTTCCTAATGGATATTAAAGGATTGAGCTTTCTACTCTACATGTTTTGCTTGTGTGGTCTTTTCCCCTACTTGGCCTTTTCCATAGCCTCTTGGTCTCTTGCTTGCTAGTTGTGGAAGTTTACCTTGTGCTCATCTCTCTAGGACCATCTGCAATCAATTAAGGATTTGGAGTTCCTAAAGTGTTCTTATAAATTGTTAATAGTTCTATAGCTTAGTCATACCCTTAGTTACATTAAGTTCTTAGTTCATTATGATTACAGAGTTAGAAAAATTTGAAAAGTAACTCCATTAATGCCTTTCTATGGCTTAAGATAATTGGTATGGTTAATTGGGAGTCCTATTAAAGTTGGTTTGTCCTTAATATTTGTGATTTTTCTTTAAAAATTCTTATTATTCTTCTTTAAAATTACCCTTATAATACCTTTTGGGAGTTAGTTAATTTTGAAAAATTGGCTTAGATTTTCATCATTAGCATCCCCCATGACTAGGATGAGCACCTAGGGTGAAAGAGATTTGAAAATCATGAAAATAGGAGCAATAATGTGCAAGTTAGGGCTTGGGGAAGCTAGGAGGTTAGAGCTCAGATCATAGAAGAAAAATGGAAAAATCTCCTTTGGCTTCAAATGCTGAAAATAAGAAAACTCGCTAAGTGTTTGCCTATGTATAGATTTTATGGGATCCAATATTGGAGATTTGATATCAAAGGAAAAAAAATTCACATTTTCCAATAATTCCTAAGGATGAAAAATGAATGATTTTGAATGTTTGGAAGGTATAAAGCATGTTTAGAGGGTCTTAGGCTATGGATGATGCATATCTTTCAAGAATTTGGCATAGAAAGTTCATAAAGGAGAAATCTCAAGCTAGGAAAGTTCATGAAGTGTTGATAAGATGGATGAGATGGGTAATGAGTTCATGTTATTAGAACAGATAGTTTAAGTAACAAGGGAAGTTTGTATGAATGTTTATTGATATTGGAAGGCTCAAGATGATGTAGAATCACTTGGTAGGTATAACATACAATAGTTATATAAGTGGGTCCTCCCCAAAGTAGGCTCAAGCCCTTAATGCACTTGTATAACCACACCTAAAAGTGTCCTTGGAAACCTAAGGAGTTGAATGTAACACATACCTATTTAGCAAAAAACACATATTGTTATCAACAAGTTTGAAAAATTACACTGGTAAACAAAACCACAAGTTATGATTATTCATACAGTGAGATGAGATGGAATTAGAAGGGATTACAGAAATTGGAACGTGAGGTGTCTTACCATAGACATAATGAATTCTTATGTTTTATTAGTCATTAAAGTAATCATTAGCCTTTCTGTTCAAGATTCAAACCAAGTCTAGACCACATTCTAGTGAAATCACATTGTTTCATCTCTTGGAGTCATAACTATAGGACTATAACTATTGCAAAGAGTATCGTCACTTAGCATATTGTCCAAGGGAGGAGTTTAATCATGGTACTATTTTATTATTTTTTAGATGTTTTAGAAGTAGCCTACCTTCATCAATAGGTAACATGTCTTTCTAGTGGGACCCCAAAAATTTTATTCTAATGCACTTTTATTTTTTTAACAATGTCAACCTTACTAGAGGACTACCTTCAGGCATGGGTAACATGTCTTTCTAGTGACATGATAAGGTAGCACTTATTTTACTCTTACTTTCATTTTTTGTTAGATGTACAAGGATATAACATAGCCTAAGCAACAAGGTAGGACTAACAAAAGTGATCCAAGAGAATCCACAAATCCCCTTGATGTCATACCCATTACGTTCTCACTTGGTTCTTCTCTTTTCTATCCAAGCATAATAATTAGAAGTTTATTCTTAGTTGTACAATGGAAGAAGAATATCATTATGTCCATGGTAAGAACCTCTTATTAATGGAATGCAGGGATGAATGAGTGGTCTCACTATTCAAATAATCAGTCCCTTATAACTTGATAACATAGAGAAATATTCACCTTATTGGACTACATCTTTGCCTTATTCATAATGTGTTTCATTAGCAATAAAAATTATTTACAAAGGAGATGAAAAAAATTATGAAAAAGATGAAAAGGGTAGTAAAAATTAGAAAAATATATAATCGAAATGAAAAGTATAAAAGAATGAGAAAATATCAAAGAATATGAAAAATGAAAAGAGTATGAAAAATTTAGTTAAGTACCTATAGTATCAGTTGGACACCCCCATGAATGTTATTGAGATTAGTGAAATAGAAGATAAAATAGGTAGAAGATTGTTGGGTAGATTCCTTGAAATGTTCATAGTAGAATTTGACTTGTTGGATATTTACAACAATGAGCTTATGTGGATAGGATGGATGGTACATATGTAAGGCACCAAATGGATAAGTGACTTGAATAATGTATGGTCCCTCCTAAACTATCTAAAATTTAGCTTTTTGGGGTAAGTGATTAGGATTATAGTAAAGGACCTTGTCACCTAGTTGTATAATTACATGTCTTATCCATGTATTGTGCCTAATTTTGGAGTAATGCATATGGACTTCACTACTCATGAGTTCTATAAGCCTATTCTCATATAAAGGGTTTAGATTTATGAGATGTTGTTTTTGGGCTAAGCTTAGATCAAGGTCAAGTTGGTCGATAGTAGCTAGAGTGTGGAGCTCTGCTTGGATTGAGAGTGTTGGAAACTTATCGTAAACTAACTCATAGGGTGAGTACTCTATAGGTAGTTTCCAGGATGTTCTATAGGCCTATAGAGCATAATTTATTTTAGTACTTGAGTCTTTCCTAAACTTGATAACTGTGCTAATAATTATTCTAGTAATTTCATGATTAGTCACTTTAGATTGATCATTTTCTTGATGATGATATGGTGTTAGGTTATGATTCACCCCAAGTTGTTGCATGAGCTTCTTAAATGTAGCATTGTGAAGTGAGTCCCATCGTCTAATATGAGCATTCGTGGTACTCCAAATCTATTCACCACATGCTATTGGAAGAATTTGATAGCTGTCTTTGGTGTACAATTGTTTACTATTGTTACCTCTACCCACTTAGTACAGTAATCCACAGTTAGAATGATATATGCCTTTCCATTCGACATTAGTTAAATGGGTCCCATAAAATCAATTTCCCATATTTCAAGAGGTTCCAAGTGGCTATATCTAGTGTTGAGGCCCTTCTTATCTAACTATAATTCCTCTATCTCTTTAGTAGCATTCACAAGATTATGCAAAAGTATAAGCATCTCTATATAAGGTAGGCTAGAAATAGCCTACCATTAGCAATTTGAGTGTAGTTCTTGCACCCTATGTAGTGGCCATCACATGGACCTTCATGGGAATATTGTAAGACTCTTTGTTAGTCACATTCTAGAACACATCATTTGACAAGCCTATTTACACAATTATTGTACAAATTGTCATAGATCTCCATGTATCTTTTTGCTCCATGAAGGAATTTTTCTCATTGTTTTCTAGTCCATTTAGTAGGAAGCTATTATGTTGATAGATATGTTAGATATTTTGCAGTCAATGGATTTCTTATTGAGTTTACTACCTTTACTATTTTAGTAAATAGATCTTCATCAAGAAATTGGTCTGATAAAGATTCTACTTGATTTTCAAAATTCCATTGTTACCTTTATAGATGATAGGCTATCACATTTTTTGTTCTCTTTTTGTCGATCATTGTGATGCTGAATTCTTAGAGGATAACGAGCCATCTTATCTCTATGACTAACCATTGATTTTTTCATACAAAATCAAATGGAACTATGATTGATGTGGACATAGATCTGGTACTCAAGCACACAATGTATAAAATTTTCAAGAGTATACACCACAACCATCAACTTCTTTTTTGTTGTCGTGTAGTTTAATTATGCTACAATGATGCTTTTGCTAACACATTGTATGTAATAAGGTCTCTTTTGATCATCTAATTATGTCAGCACTACACCAAGGGCATAGTTGAAAGCATTAGTCATGATATGAAAATGGTTTGATCAATCTAGAGCTTGAAGGATTGGTGTCTCAACTAATTTCTGTTTTAAAGATTCAAATGCCTTTTTGCATGACTTTGTCCACTTGAAGGATGCATCCTTCTTCGTGAGTTCTACAAGCAGTTCTGCAATCTTTGAAAAGTTTTCTATGAATCTTCTATAGCATCCCGTGTGGCCTAGGAATGATCTTACATCTTTTAGTGTTTATGGCCTTTAAGTGATATTTTGTATGACTCTAATCTTTTTAAGATCTACCTTTATGCCTTTCTACAAGACTTTGTATTCCAACACTATGCCTTCCTAGACCATGACATGGCTTTTCTATCATTTGAGCTTTAGATTGGTTTAACACATCTTTTAGGTACCTACTCTAATTGATCTAGTGCTTGCTTGAAATCTAGCCCATACATTGAAAAATTTTCCATAAATACCTTAACATCATTTCCAATTTATTTATGGAAAATGCTAAGCATGAGTCTTTAGAATGTAGCGGGTGTATTACAAAGACCAAATGACATCTACTTGTAGGAAAATGTTCCCCATGGATTGGTGAACATTTTTTCTCCTAGTTCTCAGATGTAATGCGAATCTGATTGTATTTGTTATATTTTTCTAGAAACATGTAATGCTAATGTCTTGTAATGGTATCTAAGACTTGATCAACAAATGGTAGTGGAAAATGATCCTTGAATGTAGTAGAGTTCAACATCTAGAAGTCAATGCAAACTTATCATTTACCCCCCTTCCTTGGAACAATCACTAAAGGACTAATCCATTCACTATCCATAATAGGATAGATGAATCCTACCTTTAGCAATTTCTCCAACTCTTGCTTGACTAATTTTTTGAGTTTAGGATTGAGCCTTCATTGGGGTTGGTGTCATGACGTGATTGATGGATCAATGTATGTCTAGTGTCGACAGATTCTTGGATCAATTCTTGTGATCTCATTGTAAGACCACGCAAATATGGTAGGCCATCTATTAATCACTTCCAGTAACTTCCTATTTTATTCTTTTTTCAAGTTGACATTAACTATTACCTAGTTCTTATTATTCAAAAATGCATAGTACAATGTTACTGGTAGGACCTTCAATTCCAATGGTTCTGGTTCCAATGTTTTTAGGATCTTCAGGTGACTTTAGTCTATCTCTTCTTGTAGATCTGTCCATGGGTGGAAGTACCTTTGCCTTAATTGCTCTAACTTATTATTTTCTTCAATTTGCCTTAATTTTAGGATAAATTTGTTTTTGTGGAAGGACTCTTGCTTTAATCCAATGCATGATTGTTTCAGTAAGCATGATAGTTGTGGCATTTGGATTTGATGAATATAGAAGCTTATTGTATTGAGTAGGTTTGGATGTGGATGAGGTGGAAGTAGATGTGTTCCCCATCTATTAAAACATTTTAGAAATTTTTCAAAAGAACAATCATTTATTGGGTTGTGATTCACATGCAATCACCTCCTCTTGGATACTAACTGCCTAGTTGCATTCTTCTACTGCAATTGTGTTGCCATTGGTGGTAGAGGATTCAAATGTTAATTTGAAGGGCCAACTATTGATGGATGCATGTACAAGTTCAAAACTATTCCTTACAAAGTTGGTTTATGGTACTCTATTGGGTAGTATTGTGGAGTTTGGATAGTAGCATTACTCAGAGAGATTGGGTGTTGTACAAAATACACATATAGATTTGGCTACCAATATGGATATTGTTGGTGAGGTGGTGGCATAGCCCATGATTAGGGTTGTTGCCATTATTAATAGTACTATTCTTGTGGCTATGACAAAGCTCCACTAAGATAGTATGTGGGTTGGAAGTTCTGCCTGTAGTTACCTTGAGGATAAGGTAATATTTTGGGCATCTATTTTTTTAACAAATCTAGGATTAAGTGCATATTGCCCTATCTCTTGTAAATGTGTCATCACTAGGCAACATTCCTTAGGATGTTTATACTAGCACATGACACATCCTTCCTCATTTTTGAAGTTGATGTTTGAACACTTAGCCACTAAAGCCACTTTACCTTTTTTTTCCAAAATCCTTCTTTTTCTTATTATTACCTTTTACAAAGGCTTGCTTTGCTCTCTTCTCCATAATCTTTAAAGCTATTGTACATCTCTCATCGACTACATCCCACATCTTTCCTACCTGTGTTGCTACATTTGCAATAGATTTTTGGATTGGTAGAGTTTTATTTTGGATTGCATAATCCAATTTTTCCTCTTCTTGGATATCACAAACTTGGGCATCTCTCTTTTTTATTGATGGCTCTTGATTCTACTTCTTAAGTAATTCTCTTTTTCTTAGCTCACCTTCTTCATTCATCACTTGATCAATTAGTATTTGAATTCTATGGGCGATCATTTTAGATAATTGACCTTGGGGATAAATCCCAAGGGTCTCTTTGGTTTTGTTTTGTAAACCATTTACAATGTGCCTAAGTTATTCTTGTTGTGAGAATCAATGGCCTAGGAATCTGTGTAGTAATGAAGATCGAAGGATTTATTTCCCTAAGTTGGATACTCATGAGTAGGTTTGGTACTTGTCATTAAAGATCTCTAGCATGGTACTTCATCTTCTAATTGATTCAGGTTCAAGTGATCTGTATGAGATCTTAGCATCTTTTACAAGTATTCGTGGGAACAAGTTCAACTTTTGCCAATGGATTTCAATGTTTTGAAGGGAGTAGGCATCATGGAATGCTTGGAGGTGGTGTTATGGATCAGTGTGATAACCACCTTTGAATCTTGGCATGTTATTCATATCAAGTTATTTGATATGGCTATCCCTCACATGCCTACTTAGTATGTGAATAGCTTCTTGGATGTTGATCATGCTACAGGTTGCCATTAAGGATTGATCATCATGATCAAGTTTGTATGCTATGTTGTAGTGGTGTCCCCTTCTATGCTTATGCCTTTCTTGATCCTTTCTCCAATCCTTTCATCTTCTTTATTCATATTCTTTATCTTCTATATCAAAGTATCTTGAATATAAATCATGATGATCATGAGTCCTTCTTTCCTCCCTGTCATGGTCTTTGTATCTTTGTCTCCTTTTATTAGAGTCCATTGATGATAGTGATGATGCAAATGAGGTAGTAGGAGAATGGTGTCAACTTGTCCTCCTTTCATGACTCTTGTATGCTTCTTTGTAGGATTTGGTAGAAAGTATTGGCCTTGAGTGTTGCTTATACTTTGAGTCAATAACCTCCCTCTTAGGTGTCTCTACTAGAGTGAAATGAAGTTGAAATTTAACAAGTTCTTCAAGTTTGATTATAGGTGTTTTTGAAGGTTCTTCATGATTTTGGTGGAGTTGTTTTGTGATGAACACATCAGCATCAAGTTCTTCCAAGATAATGGAAGTGTTGACCTACTTTCCCTTGTTGTGTATATGTTTGATTTCCATGGCAACATCTCTCTTTATCTACTCATTAGTGGGTTCATAGGGTCTTGTCATGTATTGAGTTACATGATACCCTTCTTGGATTTGGTTCAAATGCATTCTCCTTAAGATACGTTGGAGCATGTTAAGTATTGCATGTTTTGGAGGTAGAACTATGTTATCTTGTATGTCTCTCCATGTCATTTAATTATCCTAATAGAAGATGAAAGTAAAGTTTGGATGATAAGGATCAGTGTGAGCATAAGTAATTGTTGTCTGCATTGGCATCTTCCATTCTTCTTCATCACTAATTTTTTCATTACTTCTCTTTGTTTCTTTTGTAGGTGATGATGTATTTTTGTTTAAAGTCAAGTTACATTTTAAAACTTTGGTTAAGTGTGCTTACTTTGTTGAAATATTAGGTTTATGATACAACTAAGTTTGAAAAATCAATTACTTAGCATACATTGACTTGTCCTTAGCAATGATGCCAATGATGAGTGGTGGAGCAATCCAACACCAAACCATACAAGTTACAAGTATTTCACATGCAACCAGATCATAATCCATGGATGGGGTAATGTGATTATGCCAGTAATTGGTTTCAGTTCAATACTGTTATCTTCCCATGTGGAGCTACTGAAGTCAATGTGTATGGTTTAGCTCACAATGAGGTATATGATATATTGATGTTGTTTTGCCATATGGCTTCTAGCATACATGATAAAGTGAAAGTAATTTCTAGCTCCAAGTCTAACTAAAATAGTAAACGAATCTACTTTATCCAATGATGTTGGATATTTGGTCTTGATTTTCCATATATGCCTTGGACTCATGTAGTCATCACTAGGATTACCAAGTGTACCACTACTAGGTGTATCAAGTGATAACACCACTAGGTTACCTACTAACTACACTTAGTGCTTGAAACTGCTCATATCCATACCACTTAACAATAGGGAAAGTAAAGTGCATGGAAAAGTAAACATTAACTAGAAAAGTAGTACTTAGTTAATATATGTAGAAACAATAAACATTATTCTAATTAAATATAAAGAAAAATAAGTGGATTCTACAATGGTGATAAGCAATCCTGATTGTTATTGCCAATCATGAAATGTGTTCAAGTACACTTCACTCGAATAAAGACTCTGTACAATCACTAAATACCACACTGTAGCAAAATCATGAAAACAAACTACAAGAGTTATGCTACTATGAACTAAAAAACTATTGTGGATTTGTGTGCCTAAGTGTTGTATTTATAGGTTGCACACATCCCACAATATCACATATATGACAACATAGTATATGCTACGATATTAGAGCTACAACATTAGAGCTACGATATTGTAGTTCATCAAATTTTGATTTATCACATGGTGAATGCTACAAAATTTGAATTATCTTGCCAATCTATAATTTCTTTGCCTCTATCTTGTGATGTAGGATTTTCTCCTTCTTGAGTATCTTGAATAGTGAGATGTTGAATACTAGTCTTCTACCAACATCTTTCTTCATAATGGCCTCTCTTGCCACAAAAGGTACACCATGAAACTTATGAAGATGGTGTATCTTGACATTCTTTTATCTGGAAATTTATCCTACCACCTCTAGGACCTCCTCTTCTCATAGAAAATTCTAAAAATCTCTACCTCTTGGCTGAGATCCCCTAAAATTTTAATACCTTATGTCATTTGATTACCTCTCTTCTCTTGAATAGTTAAATCTACCTTCCCCTCTTCTTCCTCTAGTGAATCTTCCATGTCTTAAAGGGCCTAGAGTTGCAACATAAACATTCTCATTTGGATCTAAAATATTTAATTCTTCTAAAGTCTTCATACTTGCAATTAACTCATTGATTGTATAGATGAAGAGATATTTTATCTAAAGAATAATTTTAATGGAGGTTGATAATCTATAATCATTATAAAGAACTTGCATCATCTTATTTACCTTCTATTGCATTATGAGGCTGCAATTGTACTTGATGAGTGGCGAGGTACCCCTACACTCAACCATACGAAACGAGCGTAGCACACGCGATCCGGTCAAACTCCGTAGACTAAATGCCTAAATGCCACAAGGAACACTTGGGGTTAATTAATTGTTGTCTTCCCAGACTTATTTGTTGTTGTCACAGTGTATGGTTAAGTAAGTCCGAGGTATATGATTTTTTTGGTATTTTCGGGGTTATCTCCTATGCTAAAGGGTGAAGGGTTGAGAGACTAAAACTAACTCTAACTATAGCACTAAGTCCTAGCGTCAGCATCCGTTCCCACTTGCCGTACACACCCTGAACTGTGCAACTGTGGCTACCAAACGCTAATCGTTACTGGGATTACCACACGTAATGCACATGCTCGAAGCAGTCGTACTAAGGCACCTAACTAGCCTAAGTGTGACAAGCAGCCGATTCCTTGACTAGCTGTACAC
Organism: Gnetum montanum; assembly: GCA_015680685.1. Taxonomy (NCBI): domain Eukaryota; kingdom Viridiplantae; phylum Streptophyta; class Gnetopsida; order Gnetales; family Gnetaceae; genus Gnetum; species Gnetum montanum. The sequence goes on from MNCI01031672.1 coordinate 353,393, forward strand.
ATCCATAGATGCTCGTAATCAAGTCGTACTTGTCCCACGTTCTAGGGGGTAAGGGTGAGAGAATCTAATCGCGATGAGTAGCCGATCCCTTGGCTAGCCATACACATTCGTCAACGCTCGTAACCAAGTTGTACTCATGTCGCGTTACTAGGAAAGCAATAAATAAGATTAATTAAACCTATCCATGCACTGCAAGGTTTATCTACAAAGCTCGTCTTTATTGCCGTACACAACTTGCGTTTAGGTACAAAGCTGCTTGAATAAAGAACCGTTCACTTGGGGGACTCCTACTGCGGGCACATGGAAAATATTCTATCTCTGGGGTGATCAATCCACTAGAGCTTCACTACTTTACACCTAGGATGGGAAATGAGGGGAGTGTCACCTCTTATTTATAGATTTGGTGGCAGACTGCGATATCGCAGGAAACGACATGATATCGCGTACACGATATCGCAGGGGATGCGATATTCCGTCTTGTGCAATTCGTGTCTCATCATACCCCCATGACTGAATGAAAACTCATCCTTGAGTTCCTTACAATAATATCAGGTAGGTATGGAATTATTGAGGGGAATGGAACTAATGGAATGACATTTGAACAGTTCATTATTATAAGACTTGACAAAACTGGTGTTCATGACAACAAGGGTGAACACCTTATTACAATGACATCAGG
>MNCI01031672.1:359355-377764 GCA_015680685.1 Gnetum montanum
TACTTGTCCCATGTTCTAGGAGGTAAGGGTGAGAGAATCTAATCATGATGAGTAGTCGATTCCTTGGCTAGCCATACACGTTCGTCAACGCTCGTAACCAAGTCGTACTCATGCCGCGTTACTAGGAAAGCAATAAATAACATTAATTAAACCTATCCATGCATTGCAAGGTGTATCCACAAAGCTCGTCTTTATTACCGTACACAACTTGCGTTCAGGTACAAAGCTGCTCGAATAAAGAACCGTTCACTTGGGGGACTCCTACTGCGGGCACATGGAAAATATTCTGTCTCTGGGGTGATCAATCTACCAGAGCTTCGCTACTTTATGCCTAGGATGGGAAATGAGGGGAGTGTTGCCTCTTATTTATAGATTTGGCAGTGGACTGCAATATCACGTACGCGATATCACAGGAAATGACGCGATATCGAGTACGCGATATCGCAGGGGATGCGATATCGTGACGGTTGCGATATCGCGTACGCGATATCTTGGCTTGTGCAATTTGCGTCTCATTAGTACTCATTCGATTTTATCAAAATAATGTGAAGCCTATCAAAAAAATAAGATAGAGACTCTTCTCTTGTAATTTTAAAATTATCAAACTTGGTCTTGTAGTTCATTTCCTTCCATTACTATTTACCTCATTATATTTGTACTCTCTTGCAAGATGTCCCAACAAGTCTTGGATGTGTCTTTAGTAATGATTCTATCTCCAATTGTCTTTGAAGAGTGGTAAAAATAATCATCTTCAAAAATGAATCAGTCTTTCTATCTCTTTTGAGCTTATTCCCTTGCTATCTCTTCAACAGACCTAGAGGCACAACAAAACTAGGTTCAACATACTTTCACACTTCATGAACTTGGAGGAGAGATTTCATTAGATATGACCAATAAGTAAAATCTTAAGAGCCATAAAAAATAACATAACACTTTGGAATGTCATTGATTTGTTTAGTATCCATGAGAATGGATTAACTACTTTGATACTAATTGTTGGAATGAGCATAATGGCTTAGATGAGAAGAAATAAATGCTTTATGGTTAAATTGAGAAATACTTGTGATATTGTGAAATCTTATGATGTCATATAAAATGTATTGTGAAATAATTAAGAAATTAAGAAACTGAATAGTAAAAACTAGATCATTGAAAAATTCACTATGAAATATTAAAACTATATAAAACTTGAGAAATGATAACTTCTTCCATTATTTTTGAAAAACTATTACATTAGGCATTTTTCTTTTTTCACAATAAGGTAGCTCTTCCAACTACTTTATAAAAAAAAGAAAACAAACTCAATTGGAGGTTAAACTCAACTCAACATGATTGATTTAAACTCATCATAACTAACCACTAACTACTAGAATTTTTTTTAAAAAAATATTGCATGATAAAAAACCTTTTAATAAATAAAAAAGTTACTAATCCAAACAACTTTTTTTAAAAAAAAATTATCCAAAGTAGGAGAAAACAATTTCTACAGTACATAATACTTAACATGATGATCATGATAATGAAGGGTTCTAAATTCCAGTAACACTACATTATGAATAAATTCTATAAAAATAATTTTGAAACTCTTATGATTAAATAGAATATTACACAATATTAAGTCATGAAAAGGTCATGTTGAATGTAATTAAAAACATTCAATTCTATGTAATTAAAAATATTTAGTGTCATAATTTTAAATATTTAAAGATTGCAAGAAATACTAACAAATTTTATAAAAGGAATTTAAAAATTAATGTAGTATGCTAGAAAATACAAAAGTGCATAGGAATAATTATTTACATATATTTTCATGGATTACTTTCAAATATCTACACATATGCCACCTTTTCTTTGTAAAACTCATTTTGTTTAAGATCAATAATTAAGGTTTGACTATTCTTGGTTGTTATTTGTAGTGGAAAATTAGCTAAAAGTTAAAACAAGTAGATTATATTGGTGACCACTTAAGACACTCTTCCTACTACCAACTTCATGGTCCCTCACTACACAACTAAAATTGCTTAGACAAGGGGTTCTTTGAAACTTGAATTCTAGTGCTTGTTGGCTTCTAGCAACACTAAGGTTCAGATACCTTCAAATAAGACTTAGTGGTTATATGAGCAAGGTATTTTCAAATTTATGCTTAATGCAAATTTTGTACTATCTCAAAGTTTTAACAAAAAATAGCAATTTTTTAGAAAGATTAAACTTTTGAAATTCTATTCTATGAGCCAAAAGATTTTCCAATTTTATCAAAGGTGGATAGTCTACACAACATTGACGTTGATCAATAACTACTTTTACTAATTATTCTTTGACTTAACATTTGAGTGCAATTCTACAAATCTTCCTTAGAGAACAATTCCATAAGGAAACTGGAAATAGAGTAAGATTCAATGGGTTTGGGACATAAAATAGAAAAATTACATAAACATCAAATATTCAAAATGAACCATCAATAATATGAGAAAACCCTTTGAAAAGATGAAGCTATTTTTGTCAATTAGCGATTGCAAAAATTAGTGAATCCTTAGCTATTTTAAGTAATTTGAAAAATTCTAAGAAATGATTGTAAAGTATGCTATGATTTTATCCCTAACTAAGCCATAATGACAGAAAGAAAAAAATTAAGATAACTCATAGATTAGAGACAAAAGTTGAATCCAATCTTTACTTCAAAATGTCATTATACAAAATACACTATTTGTCTCTTTTTAGATGATTTTTCCCTCCCTTCATTATAAAAATGATCATGCCTTTTATAGCCAAAACATGAAAGAATCAATTATAATTGATTGAGTTATAATTGCAAAGAGATCATAAAAGAATCATTATGATGAATTGCTAGTCACTTTCTTTTTAGAAACATCTTTAAGGATTTCCAAAAGGGCTAATAACTTGTGAATTTCTACAACTTTTAGGGTTTCTACTATGAATTCCTTGACATGATTATCTTCTTGTTGGACTAAGATTTTAAAATAACTTTTTTTGGTATACTAATGACAATGCCTTGGCCACTTCTTTTGCATTAGTAGTGGATAAAGCCTCTACTATTTTTTCTTCTAACTATTTGCAGTTACTTAGTGTTATGGCATTGATGGTTTTAGTTATGTTCATCTTACATCCTTGGATGCTATCTAAATTAACAATAAGATATATGTTGGTCCTTCTAATCAATTCAACTCAGTGCATGTTCCCATTTATTATGTCATCTAGGAACTTTGTCTCCATTTAAAGAAAGTACTCTCTTTATTCATTTGACCCAACTTATGAAATCATTAGTGGTTGTAACATCTTGCTCAAAAGCTTCTTTTTTATGTTTCATTTAATTAATGTTGACCATAATTGCCTTTGCTTATTGTTTCATGGGTCTTAATTCATTTCTGATAAATTTGAAGCTATTCTATTTAAAATCTTTGATCCTTTTTGGCCAAATTCTTGTACAACTCTACATACTCAAGGTTTAGAGCTTCTATATTGGCCTCTTTAATTTGAGATATCTTTATTTGATCTTCATACTTGTTGATCAAAACCTTAAAATCTAAAGACATAAAATGATGTAGATTCTTTAGCCTTTCAATCTCTTGTTGCTACTCCTTAATAGTCTCATCGGTAGTCCTTGAGTAATCAAAAATAACCATAGATAAATTCTTTGATACTTCATGATGGAACATGGTAATTTTTTATATTTTTTTAATGGATCTAGCCCTTTGTATAAAAAGATGACTAATTCTTGGACCTGTGGGCTTTCTATATGTTGTTTCTTGAGGATCAATTTTCCTTCAGTAATTTTAACTATTATAGATTTTGGCTCTTCTTTGATAATGTACCCTAAAGAAAAATTTAAAAGAGTTAAGGTCTTGGATGATGAATAACTAGTACCAGTCTTCATAATTTCTGATGATGCCTTCTCTTTTTCTATCAGCAACATTTCTTATCAAAAATAATTTCTAGCTGTTTCTTTCTTTATTCTTGAACTTCTGTGAACCAAGTGAAAGCTTCTGAGTCAAAGGATTCATATGGCCTATCAATTTTCCATGAAAAATAGTTTTCTTTCATATTGTCCAATAAAGCTTAATTAAATCACATGGCCAATATATGATTTTATTCTACAAATTACCTACTGGTTAAAAGCTCTATTTCCTTGCATTGCTCCTTAGGTAGAATTATAGAGAGAGTTCTTCTAAGTTCATCTTCTACTTGCTGCTTAGCCAAATTTACTAGTTTATCACTCGTCAAAGAATGTACAACATCATTTTCTTGATATTCATTATACAACATCATTTTCTTGATATTCATAAGCCTTCCTAAAATACTTTTTAGGATTGTAGAACCTATGTTTAGCTTCAGGAAAGATTTCTTTCTCAAAATTGACTTCTATATTCATTATATGAGGGGTGTTCCCAAAATACCAAAAGCTAAAATCTTTGGAATTTGATCAAATCTCTTAGTGAATGCTAGTGATTCATATGGTTGGGTGTAGGGATTGCTTGTTGCTCATCATTGGCATCATTATCTAGGACTTTAGTTAGCTACATGCACTACCTAAAAGTTAGTGAAATCATTTAACATTATTGTCACTAATCTTAAAATCGTAATCATTAAATGTAATAGAAATAGTAAAAGCACACTATTTCTCTTTCTAACTAATATGTCTTCTTCTCACAAGGCTAATTCTTCATCACCATTAGAAATCAAATCCAGTTTAAGGAAAGAAGGAGAAAAACCACCCTAAAAATTTAGAGTGTGCTATACCCATCCCAATGAGTATGTGTTAGATTTCACTTCATCCCACATGAAGATGAACAAATGTAGTGGAGGGACATGGAGGACAACATTGTGTTGTTGCATAATCGATTAATTCCTGTGATGCTATTTCAAACTCTCATGAGATTGGGCATTTAGGAGCTTAATGATAAATTTGTTATGTAGGACCATAACTATCAAGATTATCATCCCATTGTAGCATAAATCAATAAAGATTGACAATAGGAGGCTCATTACGAAGCATTGAAGGAGAAACAGTTTCATAAGTCCTTGTTTCTACTGGGCCAAAAAGAAAGTGAGGATTTCTTTTTTGAGGGTTCTCATTACACACTCTCTTTTCCCCTTATCTTTGATGAGGGAAACCTAAATCAAAGCTTACAATTCACTATAAGCAATCATGGTTCAGGAAAGAATGGGTCTCATGACCATGGGGGATCCAAAGGTGGGAGTAAAGGTAGGAACCAGGACAAGCATCAAGATGATGATAAACATGATGATCATGGCCATGATCAATGAAGAAAGGATGGTAGACATCATGGTGTTGCTAGTCCTCCTTCCTCTTCACCTTCAACATCCTCATCTTCTTCCTCCTCTAGCTTTGATCGAAGCCATAGAGGATGTGACCATGATGGAGGTGATTGGTAGGATAGAGATGATCTTAGGGCTTACCAAATTAGTAGAGAACAAGGGAATGGGTAATCAAGGGAGGGCCACCACCATGAAAAAAGGGATAGTAGAGGACATCATAGGCATCATGGTCATCATAGAGGCTATGACTATAATGAGCCTTTTCTTGCAACTAGAAACATGTTGAACATTGCAGAGGTTGTGAGAATTCCAACAAGGCATGTGAAAGATAGTAGAATCAAAAGGTTAGATATGAACAATACCCCCAAGTTTGAAGGAGGATACAACTTAGATCCATAGAATCATCTTCAAGCCTTTCATGATGCCTATGTCTTGTAGAATGTGGAAAATGAATGGAAAAAATTATTGTTGTTCCCAAGGATGCTCATCAAGGAAGCTAAAAGTTGGTATCAATCCTTAGAACCAAAATCAATTAGACAATGAAGTATGATGCTTGAACTCTTCAATGATAAGTATCAAATGTACTCTTGAGTATCTAATCTAAAGAAGTAGATCCAAGGGTGAAGATAAGGAACACATGAATCCTTGGATGTAGCTGTGGGTATATATTACTCTTTGTTGCAATGATGCCCAAGCCATGACTTTTCTCCAAGGGAGAAGCTCTACCATATCATAGATGGGCTTCAAATAGAAATAAGGAGAACTCTTGGGATCTATACCCAAGGGAGACTTTTAGAGCTAAGGATTCATTAGATCCAAAGGCTGATAGAGTAGGTGATCAAATAAGAAGAAAAGTTGCAAAAAAGATAAAGTGCAGAGAAATACAAGAAGGATTCTTCCATTCATAAGAGGAAGGTCCAATTTTGTGATAATAAGGAGGAGGCATCACTTGATGAAGTGGTGAAATGTAAAACCTTGCTAATCCAAAAATATGTCTTTGAAATATTCACCAAGTTAGATAAAATCTGGGATTCTTTGGATGAAGAATTTCAATTTGCTCTTAAAATTGCTAAAGTGTCCAAAGAGAAAAGTAGTGGTCATGATCAATGAAGAATGAAAGAAAGCTGAACATGCCCATCAAAGTGGTAAGGGAAGATCTGATACCATTAAGAGGTTGTGGAATTCGAAATAGATGATGATGGTGGGTGTGACATCTACCACTATGAGCATCTTAAGGAATGTTACCCTATAGTGTTACACTTACAAGAGTTTGGGGTGTATGTGCTGAATCCTAGATTGGTAAGAAGGCAACCACCCAGAAGGTTGCCTCATCCTCAAGGCAACTATAGGTAGCTCCACCAAAAGAAAGCCTACTATTTGAGTGGAGCCCCACCTCAAGCTCATGAGTAGAAATAATAGTGTTAGCACTTGCAGTTATGGGGGATCCCACCACCAAGGCAACAATACCCTCGCTGGTAGTTAGATTCCTATGGGTACTATGTTCAACAGTTGATTTCTCTGTGTGAATCTTCCAGTCATGCTTTCTTTTAGCATCACTACTATCCTCTTGAATATTATAGAGCTCAATCTCCAAGAGGGGAATCTCCATTTTCATTCTACCCTCCTCATCCTTCTTCACATGTACCTTCGCCCTCAACTCAACTTCCACTAGCTCCATCCATGCAAGGTGAAATTCTTGCTTAGCTGTAGCAAAGAAATGCTACGAGGACTGTTAAGTTACAATTGGCTTCTCAATTGAGTGGTTTGGAAAAAAAATCCTAGAAAAGACCTTTCTTTTGAACCAACAATCCTTCAAAGCCCTTACATACACTTGTGGTTGATGATACTACCTCTCCCTCATCCTCTGCATCATCATTTAAAAACCCTTCAAACCAAATGCCTTCCAAAAGTGCATACTATTACATTAATCCATGCAGTCATCAATTGGATCAAGGCTAGTCACCTTTCAAGGAAAAGATCTAATCTTGTAAGTCCCCTTATTTACTTGCAAGTTGCTAGGAATGAGCCTTGCAAGACTCTTCTAGACTTAGGTTTTGATGTGAATTTGATTTCCCATGAAATGTACAAAACATGGAACCTACCTCTACTCAAGAATAAAAAAATTCATCTTAAGTTAATAGATTAATCCATCACTATATTTTTGGGATTGGTGGAGGATATTATGACGACCATCTATGGGTGGTTCTATCTTGCTGACTTTCTTGTGATATGTGTAAACAACTACAAGGGGACTTTCCAATCATCATGGAAAGGGCTTGGTTGAGTACCATTAATGCACAGTTGGAAATGAGAGACCTTTGCTTGGAAATTTCCAAGGAAAATGATTTCAGAAAGATCAAGAGGAAGCATATTTCATGCATCATGTATAGTGACACAAGGTGCAACTGTGTGCAAAACTATGGTCCATCAAAAGTACATCTATCATAGCATGTAGACAATGTGCTAACGTGACAAAAATTTAAAGGTGCCTATAAGTAGAAACCATAAAATAGGAGGGCACTCAATGACTACCATTTGATCCTGATAGTAGTTTAACACTATGCATGGATCAACTGAGAGCCTTACAAGTGCCTATGTTGAAGGCATGAATGAACTAGAGTAAGTTCATCGCCAACCCTCTAATGATGAACCTAATGAAACCAATTGGGGAGAGTTGGATATCTTTAAAAGCTTTAAATGGGAGCCCCTTGAGCTGAAACCTTTACCAACCAGAATGGAATAGATCTTTCTTAACAATGGGAAGCCGGTTATCATCAATGTCAATCTTGTTCTTGCACAGAAAAAGAAGTTGTTTGAGGTGGTCAACAAATGGTCAATAGCCTTTACTTGGTCATATCTTAAACTCACTAGAATTGATCCTAGGATATGCTAGCACCACATCTACATAGATCCTTCCATGAAGCCAAAGAGATAGCCACAGTAGTAGTTGAACCCCAAATTGAAGTAGATCGTCAAAAAGGAGATTAAACAACTCTTCAAGGTAGGGTTCATCTATCCTGTTGTAGATAGCAAGTTGGTTAGTCCACTTGTGATAGTGCCAACGAAAGATAAAAAATGCAGAATCTATATCGATTTCAAGCTATTGAACATGGTGACATTCAAAGATCACTTTCTGTTGCCATTTTTGGACTAGGTGCTGAACATCATTTGTGGGCATTACTACTACAACTTTCTAGATGGTTATAGTGGCTATAACCAAATCTAGATCACAGTAGAGGATCAGGCCAAAAACACATTCATGAGTCCTTTATATTTGGTCTATGCAATTCCCTATAACATTCCAATTCCTTGTCCTAAGCATCTTGTAATAGTAGATTGGTAGCAGGGTGGAAGTCTTCATGGATGACTTCTCCACCTATGGCGTGACATTTGAACAAGCCTTGGACTATCTTGAGTAAGTCCTAAAAAGATGTGTGGAGACTAACCTTAGGTTCAACTAGTAGAAAAGCCACTTGATGGTTTAGGAAGGCATTTTTTTGGGACACAGAATTTTAGAGAAAGGGATTGAGGTGAACCCTGAAAAGATAAGGGTCATCCAAGGAATCACCAAATAGCTAAAATGATCAAAGATGTGAGGTCATTCCTTGGACACAATGGATACTACTAATGATTCATAGAGAATTTCTCTAAGATCACTAAACCACTGGTGGGGTTGACAAAGAAGGATGCTCTATTTTTCTGGACCAAGGAATGAAAGTGTGCATTCTAGCATCTCAAGCATAAGCTTGTGGAAACTCTAATTCTAATAGCACTTGATTGGTATAGACCATTCCACATCATGACAGATGTATCAAATTATTCTTTGGGAGCCATGCTCACATAGTTGGATGATCAAAAATGTCATTACTATATCCACTATGCAAGTAGAAGCATCGTTGGTGCATAGATGAATTACACCACAATAGAGAAAGAATTAATGGTAGTGGTGTTTTCCTTGAAAAAATTTTGGCACTATGTTTTTGGATATAAGGTGTTTGTGCACATAGATCATAGTGCAATATAGTTCCTCATGAACAATGGTAAGCCCTCGTGGCATACGGTGGCTTGTGATCTTGTAGGAATTTGGTCTTATGATGGTAGATGGAAAAGGAACTAAGAACGTGCTTGTTGATCACTTGTTTTGATTGTGATGGGACAATAGAGAGGAGGAGAACTCACTTTTAGATTAGTTTTCTAATGAACTCCTCTTTGCTAGGGTTATAATTGAATAAATGCCCAATGAATCCAATTGGTACAATGGGATTCTCACCTATATTCTTACTTAGGAGATGCCACAAGAGCTAGACTATAGTAAGAAATAATAGTTTCTTCACTAGGTAAAGTGCTTCATGAAAATCAACATGCACCTTTATAATGTATGCGTCAATGGCCTAGTTTGGTGGTGCATACCTGATGCTGATCAATTGTGCATTCTCCAAGATGCTCATGAGGGCCCTTGTAGGGACCACTATGTTGGGAGATGTATGACCATTAAGATCCTTATGGTAGGGTATTATTGGCCAACACTTTTCAGGGATGCTCATCAATTTTTCCACTCCTATGAACACTATCGACATGATGGTGAGATAACTACTTATATGGAGCGACCTTAATAGTGTATCCAACCATTGGAGCCCTTCAACATCTAGGGCATTAACTTTATGGGTCCCATCACATCCATGTCAAATGGAAAGTTTGCATCATAGTCGATGTTGACTATTGTACGAAATGGGTAGAAGCTGCAGCCATCACCAATTGTACATCTTCTACAGCTACTCAGTTTGTACAACAAAATGTTGTAAATAAGTTTGGCATGGCAAGTGCACTTATTTCTAACAATGGTACTCATTTTACAGGCACTACATTTTGGAAGCTTATGTAATGATTGAGGGTTTAACATAAATTAACACCACCCTACCACCCCCAAGCCAATAGTCAAGTAAAGGTTACAAATAAGGAAATAACAAAGATAATAATAAGAACTATTAGTAAACATAAGAGGGATTGGAGCACAAAACTTAATGATGCCCTTTGGTCCTACTACTTCACTTGGAACCTTCCTATTGGTTACTCTTCCTATGAGTTTGTGTATGGAAAATTGCCCACACTTTCAATCCAAGAAAAACTTTGTATACTATAAATAGCTTGTGATCTTACCCTTGACCTAAGTCTAGCACAAAAAGAAATATTGATGAACCTCAACTAGCTAGACAAAAACTAATTCGTAGCCCTATCATCTAACAAGTTGCATAAGGCATTCAACAAGCAATGACATGACCTTAGAATAAGGAAAGTAAACTTTCAACTAGGAGATAGGATCCTCTACTAGAACCCCACACACATACTGCAAAGAACCAAGTTTCAAACATTGTGGAAAGGATCTTATGTTATCTATGAAACCTTTCCTTTTGAGGCCATGTTAATATACAAACTTGAGAGCCCAAATAAGAAACCGCTAGTCAACATGCAACAAATAAAACCTATCCATAAGCCCAAAAGAGCCAGTGACTAGAACACCTCAATAGATGAATAGGCATACTCAATTTTTCAAATCTCCTCTTTCCAATTTAGTTGTGGGGGAGATGGCCATTCATGTTGATCAATTAAAGTGGCTCCTTAGTTTTTCAACCTTTTTTTGTTTTACACTATTTTATTACATTTTTCTATTTTTTAAGTGTTTTACACTTTCTTCTATATTTTTACATTATTTTATTTAAGTTTTTCTAATGTTTTTTTGATGTTTTCTTTGTTATTTTTTGTTTTCCTTTATTGTTGCCAAGACTAAGTGTAACTGTAATTGTCTACTGATCGTGGTTTGTGCTAAAATGTTTTTGATTGATAATGTCTAGATCCTATCTTTGAATTTTGGTATTGATAACTAAGACATTGTTTCTTTTTCATGAAATAGGTAGTGAGTCCATGCCATCCACACATCCACAAAACTCTATGGTGTTCCTTGTTTTGAAAATATGAGGTCCCTTTTGTAATGAAATCTTTAATGAACATGTAACCTTGGTAGTTTTCAAACTTGGGAAGGCTTAAATGGATAGACAATGGTGTGAATTCAAGGGGATTTGATGTTCTTTGTGCTTCCCTACCCTCTTGGGTAAATGGGTGTTCTCACGGAATTCTCACGATTTCGTCGTTAACCAGCAATAGGAAGTTAAAGTCTTTACATGCTATGGTTTCCATTCAAAAGCCATAAAAATATAAAATTAAAAAAAAAACAACAACAATAATGAAAATTCAAAGCACACCTCTTAGAAGAAATAATGAGCTACAAGCATTGGTTGTGGGACTAGAAAGAGATGTTACCCTTGCATGAAGGTCCCCTCTAACTAAGGCCCATCTCACTTCTTACTTCTCTTTTCTTCTTTTTAAGGAATGGTGATTGATATATGGGAGTATTATCATGTCTTGAGGGGGTGGATTGGTCTTAGAGTATTAACTAGAAGTCACTAGTAGTGATTGGTTTTAATTTGGACTAAGGATGGATATGATTGGGTCATATTAACAACAAAATCCACAAGGGAATTTATGTGACCATAATATAGAACTCCATTCCACTCTCTTCCTCATCCACTAATGTTATCCATCACCAGTTTTCATGTCTTGTTCAATGTCATAGTTTGATATGTCAAAATTCTTAGGTAGATTCATAACTTACCATAACCGTTAATCAACTATGGGATCCATGGACTTCTTGGTTTAAGGATATGAAAGGGCAACAAGGGCATGAGGTTGCTATGGGGATGACCCACTTGCATTTGCTTTGGTTGGACTAGTTAAGTTCCTTATCCTTAGGCATTTTTGCATTCAAATCTTTGGCATTCCCCATTGATTACATCTAGTTGTGTGCTCCTTCATGGCATTTATCCATTGTTCTCCTAATCAAAACTCCCTATTTTGTGAACCTTCAAGCCCTCTTCATGCATTTCATCGTGTTCTAGGCTTTGTGGGCTTCCATTGGACTCTAATTTGACATAAAAACTCTTTATTTTTCTCAATTTTTAAAAACTCAAACTTTGGTCAACAATCATGTTGACAAGATCTCATCTACATAGTTGATCATGTTGTGTAACGTAAAAATTTCTATAAATAGTGCCCAACACTTAGCCATTTTTGTCAATTTTCTTTGAATGAGATAGGAGTTTTTGAAATTTTTTAGAGCTCGTACCTTTCAAACTATTTGTGTGATTTATCTCATTTTTTGTTCTTGTAGCTATTGGAGGTGAGCTTTATGTCATGGGGGACACAAACCTAAGGTTTTTGGTGTAAAAGTTTTTGAATTTTTTCTAACTCCCACAAGGTTTAATTAATAAAATAATATTAAAATCACTAAGTTATGAAAGTTAAACCCTTCCAACTAACTTTGGTAGACATTAAAATGAAATAATAAAATAATATAATATTAAAATAATCAATTTTTCCTTCCTAAACTTTGGTACCTTCCTAAACTTTGCTCTAGAAGATGTCAAATCCCAATTGCAGAGCTCTTCCATGTGGCCAATCATCACTTTTCACAGGGAGTTGTACATGGAAGAGACCTAACTCTTTTGGAATAATAGGTAGGTGGATGCCACAGTGAAGATCAAGGATATCAATGTGTCCTACTTAATGGAGGCCATCTCGTAGGCCCTTGGTGTGCTTGAAATTGAAGCTAAATTGGCAAAGATCTCCACATAAGTAGACCTAGAGGTGAAAAAGAAGTGGATCTAGTGATGTTATGAAGTGGACCGCAAGGAGTATGGTGCAATAACCATGGTAGAGTGCACATGTTTCAAGATAGTGGCCTACCACCTCAATCTAATGGTGCAACCAAACAAGGTAACTAACTTCTCAACCTATGCATGTACCACTATGAGTGGGAAGTTCCTTGTCAACCTTCCATAACTAATTTATCTGGTGATAGAGAAGTGGTTCAAGGAGAATGAATGTGGAAGGAAGACACTCCCTTTCCCATGCCTTATCAACAAACTATGCAAAAGGGCATGGATAGCTTGCTACACAAATGACACAATTAGACATGCTCCTACTACCTTTTGGGTAAAGACGATGAAAGATAAGGTCCTTGCCATGACCAAAGAAGAGAAGCAGTTTCCACCACCACCCACTCATGAGCAATTAATGCTAAAGTCCCACAATGATATTGAGCACATGTGTGAACTCTATGAGCAACTCCTATAGTAGTTGTAGGAAGGACCAAGTGGTGGTGAATCCTCTATTTATAGACCTATATTGAGCCATCTCAACAAGGTTGCACAATCCATCAGCAAGATGGAGGATTCAACATCAATGTTTTCTATTCAAAGAATGTAGGTGCTTACAAGATTAAATCCTAGCACCTGAGAGGTAACAATATCTCTCTCCAAATAGTAGCAATTTTTAGAAATCTCTAGGAACACTACTATCTTTTTAGTGTGCTTGGAGGAGGGAAAGGAGGCAATTATTCTAGTGACATAGCACCAAGGATAGGAAATGATAGTAGAAGTGGTAGCTGACAGAGTGGCTAATGCACGCAATGCCCCTGTGACATTTGTGATTGATGCTATTGCACTTAAAGACATGTAGGTGTCTACATGAGCACTAAGTGAAAGATTGAGTGTAGCTCAGCATGAAGAGTTTCTAAGCCAACTAGTAGGAACTAGGCAACCAATTTTAGAAATCATTTTAGCAAACCAATTGGAGTTGCTTAAGGCTAAGGGTAAAGCTTTCATTATTAATGCCCAACTTAAAACAGCCCAAGCTAAGATTTAGTGCTTGGCTACAGAGGTTGGGGAACATAGAGCCCACCTTGTTGATCCCATTGTACTCAGCCAAGCAGTCTCAAGAGATGAAGCTTTCCAATAGCTTTAGAAAAAATCCAAGAGGTTGAGTATGCAAAGGAATTATCAATCTTTAACTAGTCCTTAGCAGATGTCACTGTGTATAGTATTCAAAAGGACTTGTTAGAGATTCGCTGGGAGAACTTAAAGTGGACCTAGAAAAACTATTGCCTACAAAATATCAAGATGTAGAAAGATCAAATGGCTAAATTCATCCAATAGCAGTAGGAGTAGCTTACTAGGGTAAACAATGACTTGAAGAGGTTGGCTACAAAGAATTGAAATCTCTCAATGAAGGAGGTGCACATCCTTCACCA
The DNA here is from genome assembly GCA_015680685.1 of Gnetum montanum. Taxonomy (NCBI): domain Eukaryota; kingdom Viridiplantae; phylum Streptophyta; class Gnetopsida; order Gnetales; family Gnetaceae; genus Gnetum; species Gnetum montanum. Next base: position 373,793 of record MNCI01031672.1, read on the forward strand.
GAAGTTTTCCATTGAAATCGTCGCCTAGAAAAATGAGGCCCTAAATTTCAAAAAGATCAAGAACCATTATAGGAACAAGGTTGACTTTTAAAAGGAGATAAATGAAAAACACATCCAACTAATGAAGACAAAGGTAAATAGCCCTCTAGTAGCTATAGCAAGGAGGTGATGTTTGGTAGCTCATCATTGATGGACTGAATAGGTACAAAAAGGTTGAAATCCACCTTAAGGAGATGTAGATTGAGGAGATGATAGAGTATATGGAGCTTGCCAACCTTTGTTACTTAAACCTAGCAATGCTGATCATTAGATGACCAAGGTCAGAGTTGGAGAAGCAAGTGGCCAGCTTGTACTTTTTGTATGAGGTAGACCATAATGAGACCAAGAAAAAGCTTAAGACAATAAATGCAAAACTTGAGGTTCTCAAGGTGAATTTCATTGATCAAACATCAACAGCAGAGAACTTAGGAAAATGAATGAATGACTACCATGAGCTGTAGAATGCACTCAGGATATTTGACATTGAATGCAAATAGTTCACTATCTTATTTGTCAATGTTAAGAAGATGTTTCCTGCAATGCCATGTCCTTGGAATGTTCCCATACCAGCCCACATTGACAATGCTGCATGGACTGTGTATGATCCCATGAGTAAGGAGGAGAAGATGAAGGCATTGCTAAATGCTTTCTATCTTCCACCAAAATTTTCAGTTGCAAGTAGATAGCCACAACCATTGCCTCAACAACCATGTGCACCTAAATTAGGAGAAGGTCCTTTAGTGCCTCAAGAACCTCCACCACCTAGGACCATTTGATTTTCTTCCTCATCTTCAAGCCCTTAAAGAAGTTGTGCTATCAATTCTTGTCATGGTGTTTAATTTTGTTGTCATGAACATCAATTTTTGTAATGATTATAAATCTATATGCTTAGGAACTTAGTGTTTATTTGTTTGTGTTAATTTGTGTGTTAGTAGTTAGTTAATAATTTCATACCTTCCCAAAATTTTGTAAAGAAACTTGTTCCTCCTTTTATTCACTAGAGGATGAGTTTTCATTCAATTGTGGGGATATGGTGAGTTGTGTTCATGAGCTACATTGATGGGATCCCATCGACATGATTGCATTGATGCATGATCTGATATGTTGATGTGACCCTGTCAACATAGTGTTTATATTTGTCTATAAATACATGTTTACCCACTGCATGTATGGCATTTATTGGCTAGTATCTTAGTGAAGCTCTTCCATTTTGTTCATTTAAAAGTTAGTATATTTTCTAAGTGCTTGCAGTAGGAGTGAAAAGTGTATGGATCTTTATTCAAGCACCAATGTACCTGAGCACCTTGGTGTGACCAAAAATAAAGACAAGATTTCTTCATAAACCTTGCAACACTTGGAATTAGCTTAATGTTTACTTAATGCATTTATTATTCATACACTTTATGTTAATGTCTTTAATTAATTAACTATAACAATAATCAATACACATAAGTACGATCGCTTCGAGAATATGTTTAACACTTGGTAATTCCAGTAGCACCTAATGCTTGGTAACCCAATAGCATTGTAATGTATTCAAGATATGTATGGAAAGTGGCAATGGATGTTTATGTTAATATTAGTTAAGTATTAGTTAGTAATTAAATTAATTAAATATCCAATTACTTTATTTCTAGCACTTACACAACTTAAGTAATAAAACATAAAATGATAAAAATTAGATGCCTTAGTTACACTTAACCATACACTTGCACCTCTCAAGTGGAACTAAGAAGACAATGATCACATCTATTGGATTCACTACCTAGGCAAAGTGTACTTAGAAAGCTAAAGTATACAAAATTTGATTGGATCACTTAGTGAACACTAGTGATTTATATGGTTGAGTGTAGGGACTACTTGCTACTCATCATCCTCCTATAATTATTTCCATCTAATGGGCATGAAGGAAAAATCCCCCTTTACACTTGGCTTTACTTTCTTTTGTCACAACTTGTTCTATTCTTGGTGTTGTTCTATAACTAAGGAATTGGTACAAAAGTGGATAAATGACATTCATAAGTGATGAGTAGTGAGGTATTCCTACACTCAACCATACAAATATGAGCATACATGCATGATTTGGTTAAATTCCAAGGACTAAGTGCTTATGTGCCTTCACAAAACCTAGATGGGTTAGTCAATCGTTGTCTTCCCAAACTTACTTGTATAGTGCGATTGTATGGTTAATTAAACTTAAGGTATATGATTTTTATATATTTTTTGATGTTTTATGTCCTGGTGCTACAAAGGGAGAAGTGAACTAATTAAGTAACTGATTTAATTTAACTAATCGATTATGCTCTAACTAGTGCTAACACCAGCATTTGTTCCCACATGCCATACACATCCTGAACCAATGCAACACTACTAGGATTACCAAATGCTAATTGTTACTGGGTTACCAACTGTTCCATGCATGCGTGAAGTGGTCATGCTAAGTGTGCTTACTTGGGAGAGTTAACAAGGAGATAGAGAGAACATTAATCAACCAAGGAAAGCATTAAATAACTATAAATAACATTAAATAAGCTATTCTAAATGCTACAGGGTTTATCACAAAGTTCATCTTTATTTCCGGCCACAAGGTGTGCTTACGTACACAATGCTCAAATAAAGATCCATTCACTTTATGACTCCTACTACAAGCAGTAAAAAATAATTCTAGCTTTGAGGAAGGAAAACTGTAAGAGTTCGGGTAAGGGACTAAGACTAACTATGCAAACCAAGTGCACCTACCTCTTATTTATAGGTGATGAGGTGGGTCCCAACATCGGATGTCTGATATTGCTTGTTGAGCTTTGATATTGTGGATCTAATATCGTGGATGTGATATCGTGGCCCGGATATCACGGTTCATCATACCCCCACGACTGAATGAAAACTTGTCCTTGAGTTCCTTACAAAATATTGGGAAGGTATGGGATTATTGACTGAATGACAACTGATGGTGACATGGGATGACAAACTCAAAGTGACTAGGGAATGGATTGACAAATATAGTACAACATTGGTGTTCATGCCCATTGTGGTGAATACTATACATAGATGACATCTAGGCCTTCATTCGATAGCTTGAAAAGAGAGAAAGAGAAAAGAAAATGAGGCACATTGCTATCAATGTTAAAACTATGCACTCCATTGTTCATCCATAGCCACATGTCCAAACTTGTTCCTTGCGCAAATGCTTCAGCTTCAGTCCATCCTAAGTGCTCCCCTTCTATCCTAGTTCATTGTTCATGTGATCATCATATGCACACACAACATTGTCATGAATTAGCAAGGATAGATAAGATATAGTATATGTGATACCTTGCCCTGATATGAAGTACCTNGAATGGTAAAACCAATAAAATGGATGTCATGGATGGGAATGAAATGAGAAATGGTTGATTGCGAAGAATGTTTAAGGGAAAGAACTTAATAATTGTATCATAAAGGAATGTTAGTGGGTCCTCCCCCAAGTAGGCTCATGCCTTTTATGCCCTAATAGACCCACAAACCAAAGAGTCTATAGCCTCTAGGAATGACGTATGAAATAATGGTTAAGAACTTTACTCACAAGAAGTTACCAAAGACAAATAATGCCTCAACCAAGATATAGACTGATCATAAAACTAGTAATGAGGTGGAATATGGGAAGAAATATGGAAGGAGAGGAGAAAATGGAATGGAATCCCAAGAACAAGGTTGTGTAAAGTCCCTTGTGTATTATATGGTTATGGTGAGTAAATAGAATTCATTCCAAATCTAGATTCAAACAAACCACATTCAGTGACCTCGCATCAACACATTTAACCAACCCATTTTCTTGAAGCAACAAGAATGCATTCATAGAGTCACTACCATTCCAAGGAGAGAAAGATAGAGAAGTAGGAAGTGAAAAAGGGCCTTAGTTAGAGGAAACCTTTAGGCATGGGTAACATGTCTTTC
>MNCI01031672.1:377881-399221 GCA_015680685.1 Gnetum montanum
CAATTAAAAAAAATTGGTGAGAATTCAAAGCATGCCCCTTAGACATAATAANCAATTCATTAATAAGTTCATTTAGAAAAAGGGACAGTACAGTTCCAAAGCTAAGGGAGACCACAAAGTTGAATGGATGAATGGACAACTTAGACTCATTACTTGTTTTATCAAAAGAACCATATCTTAGTATCAACATTGAAAGTCAAAGGTAAAACCCAAACATTAGCAATCAACATCATTATAGTACAATCCACCATTATGAGCACTTATTATATGACGAATGAAAGTAAATCAAACAAAGAAATAGGAAAAATGTGAATGATGGTGTAAAAAAAAAGTAAAATTGAAAATATTTGTAAAACAAAAATGTGTAAAACAAAAATACAAAAAGAGGTGATGGCTTAAAATGGTTAGCATTGGTGGCCATCTCCCCCATGACTGAGTTGGAAGGAGGAGATTTGAAATAATGAACAGGGTTGTCCACCAATAGAGGTAGTATTCGTATTGGCTGTTCTAGGCTCATGGAAAGGTTTGGTTTGTTGGATGTTGACCAACAATTTCTTATTTGAGCTGTTAGGTTTGTAAATCATCATGGCCCTTGAAGGAAAAGTTGCATAAATAATATAAGGTCCTTCCCACAGCATTTGAAATTTAGTGTGTTATGGCACATGTGTGGGGTTCCAATAAAGAACCTTATCTCCTAGTTGGTATTTAACTTTTCTAATTTTCAGGTCATGACATTGTTTATTAAAGGCCTTGTGCAATTCATTAGATGAGAGGGCAACTAATTATTTTTCATCTAGTAGGTTAAGGTTCATTAATTGTTCTTTTTGTGCTAGATTGAGGTCAAGGTTAGGGTCACATGTTGTGGATAGTGTATGGAGCTCTGCTTAAATAGGAAGTGTTGGAAGTTTATCGTACACTAACTCATAGGGAGAGTAGCCTATAGGGAGTTTCCACATAAAGTAGTATGCCCAAAGAGCATCATTCAGTTTGGTGCTCTAATCTCGCCTATACTTGCTAACAGTTCATGTTAATATTTTTGTAATCTTCCTATTGGTGACTTTGGCTTGGCCATTTTCTTGAGGGTGATTTGGTGTAGTTAGCTTGTGTTCCACTCTTAAGCATTGCATCAACTTCCAAATTTGCACCTGTAAAATATGTACCATTATCCGAAATAAGTGCACAAGGCACGCTAAACCTATTTACGATTTATTGTTGAATAAATCATGTAGCGGTAGATGATGTATAGTCCACAAGAGTGATTGCTTTTGCCCATGTTGTAAAATAGTCAACAATAATAACAATGTAGGCTTTTCCATTGGACATTGGTGTAATAGGCCCCATAAAAGTAATTCCCCATATATTGAAGGGTTCTAAAGGTTTAATCCATTGTTGTGGATCCTCCATTCTGGTAGTCATTCCCCCATCACGTTGGTAGTGCTCACAAGATTGGACGAAATGATGAGCATCCTAGAACAATGTAGGCCAATAATATCCTACAAGCAAGATTTTAATGGCTATTCATCTCCCTGTGTAATGACCCCCACAAGGACCCTCATGAGTGTCTTGGAGAACTCGTAATTGATCTACATTAGGAACACACCATCAAACCAAGCCATCAAAGCATACCTTATAAAGATGCTCATTGATTTCTATGAAATACTTAGCTCGATGTAGAAACTACTGTTTCTTTTTAACGTCTAACTCTTGTGGTGTTTCTTGTGTAAGGAGATAGATAAGAATGCTACTATACCAATTTGTTTCCATGGTTAATTGATTATTTACTACACTTGCAAAGAGGAATTCATCAGGAAAGTGATCAGAAAGCAAATATTCATCCTCTTTGTTGTCCCATCCTAACTGAGATAAATGATCAACAACAATGTTCTCAGTGCCTTTACAATCTATCATTGTAAGATTGAACTCTTATAAGATTACAAGCCATTGTATGATGTGACGGCTCACCATTGGTTTATTTTGCAAGAACTGAATTACACTATGGTCTGTGTGTACAAATACCTTATAGCCCAATACATAGTGCCTAAACTTATCTAGTGTAAACACCACAACCATTAACTCATTTTCTGTTGTGGTGTAGTTAAGCTGTGCACTAGCAATACTTTGACTTGCACAGTGGATGTAATAGGGTTGTTTCTGGTCATCTAACTACATGAGTATGGCTCCTAAGGCAAATTTGGATGCGTCAGTCATTATATGGAATGGCTTGGACTAGTTAGAAGCTTGTAGAATGGGTGTTTTTACAAGATTCTGCTTCAAGGTTTGGAAAGCTAGTTCACATTGCTTGGTCCATTCAAAAGGTACATCCTTTTTGATTAGTTCAACCAATGATTTTGCAACCTTTGAAAAGTTCTTTATGAATATTCTATAATAGCCAGTGTGTCCAAGGAATGATTGGATGTCTTTTATAGTTTCAAGTTAGTGTGTGATTCCTTGGATGAATTTGATCTTTTTAGGGTCTACCTCTATCCCTATTTGTAAAATCTTATGCCCTAATACTATGCCTTCTTGGACCATTAAATGGATTTTTTGCCAGTTAAGCCTTAAGTTGGTTTCAACACATCATTTCAGTACTTGCTCTAGTCAGTCCAATGCTTGTTCAAAGTCTGCTCTATAGGTGGAGAAATTGTCCATGAAAACCTCTACACCATTCCCTATTTGCTACTAAAAGATACTTAGAACCAAATGTTGAAACATTGCAGGAGCATTGCACAAGCCAAANCAGTAACCTAAAGTCTATACACATCCTCCATTTACCTCCTTTTTTGGGTACAATAACTAATGGACTAATCCATTCACCATCAGCAATGGGGTAGATGAACCCAGCTTTTAGAAGTTGTTCAATTTCTTCTTTAACCGCTTGCTTCAGCTTTCTGTTCAATCACCTCTGCGATTGTCATTGAGGCTTCATGGAGGGGTCAGTGTAAATCTTATGTTAGCATATCCTAGGGTCTATTCTAGTTAATTTGAGATATGACCAAGCAAAGGCTTTCAACCATTTGTTCACCATTTTTAGTAGTCTCTCTTTTTGTTGAGGAGCAAGCTTAGCATTAATAATTACCGATTTTCCATTTTTGAGAAATCTATACTCCATTCCGGTGGGCAACAGTTTTAACTCAAGGGGCTGTTACTTAAAGTTGTCAAATATTTCCAACTTCTCCTAGTTGATATTTTCAATGTCAAGACTTGGAAGTTGGCGATGAACTTGCTCTAATGTGTCATGCTATTGATGTAAGTGCAAGTCAAACCCTCAGTTGGTTCCATGCATATAGTTGAATTGCTCTCTTGGTTAACTGTTAGCCACTGGGTACCTTCTTGTCTTGTGGCTACTGCATACATGCATCTTTGTATGTTAGTTACTTGTGCATACTAGTTGCATGTAGACAATGTTAAATGTTGTATGAACTAGGAATTTTGCACGCAATTACACCCTGTGTCATTATATACGATGCACAGAACTTTCTTCTTCTCAATCTTTTCGAACATATTTTCCTTTGATATCTCTAGGGAAAGATCACGTATTCCTAGGCGTGCATCAATTGTGCTTAGCCATGCTCTTTCCACTATGATTGGGAAGTCCCCCTTATAGTTGGTAACTTGAATAACTAGAAAGTCAACTAGATATGACCATCCACAAATAGTGGTGACAATGTCCTCCATGAGTCCTAATGGGACAGTAATGGACTAGTTGGCCAACTCTAATGAATGTCACTCTTTTTTAGTGGAGGTAGGTTCCAGGCTTTGTACATTTCTTGAGAGATTAAGTTGACACTAGAACCTAAATCCAAAAGAGCTTTCCAAGGTTCATTCCCAGTGATTTGTAAATATATAAGAGGACCTCTAGGATTAGAGAATTTCCTAGGAAGATGGCTAACCTTAATCCAATCAGTAAGGGCATGCATCAACATGACCGTGTGCATTGCATGTGGCCTTTGGTTTGAAGGGAGTTCCAAAGTTTCGAATGATGGTAAGGCCTTTGGAGAGTTAGCCGCTTATGATTGCAAGGACTTGGTTGGACTATCAGTCCTAAAGAAAGGTCTCTTCTTTACATGGTTGTCAGAACCAATAGTAGGGTGAGGATTAATAGCCCTTGTAGTGTTACATTGTTGTGGCTAGGCAAGGAGCTCACCCTACATGGCTAGAGTAGGTGGTAATGGACTTAAGGGTGGAAGAGATGTAGCTGGATGAGAAGGATAGTATGTTTATGGAACATCATCCCTAGGAGAAGGAGTTCTATAATACTCATGGGCTTGGTAGTGAGGTTGGGGAGTGACGTGACTAGTAGAGTCACGTGGAGAGATCAGTTGCTACACATAGTATCCATATGGGTTAGGTTGATGGTAAGGATACTCTTGATGTGGTGGTGGCATTCCCCATGATTGTGGGTGCTACCACTGTTGGTACTACTCATTTGGTTGTGGTGGAGTTCCACTTGAATAATACATCAAGGATTAGTGGAATTGTCTTGGGTTACCTTGGGGATAAGGTAACCTTTAGGGTGTTTGCCTTCTGTTTAATCATGGGTTGAGTGCATACACCCCAGACTCCTGTAGTTGTGAGATTATAGGACAACATCCCTTAGGATGGTCATATTGACATATCTCACATCCACCATAATTTTCTATATCTGAATCCACAACCTCTTCAATGATGGCAACTTTGCCCTTACCTTTGTTACATGCATACTTAGTTTCTTTCTTTTTCCTCTTTTCTTAGTTACTACATGGTTCCCTAGACTCCTCTACTATTTTGAGAATGGTTTGAAATGTATTATCTAGGGAGTCCAATATTTGGTCCACCTTTGTCGATACTTTTGATGCAAGTTTTTGAATGGGCAATGTTTTCCTATTCACCATCTCTTCAAGTGGTGACTCTTCTTCATCCTCACAAAATCTAACTCCCTTCTTTTGGAGGGAAGGATCTCTGTTATATTCTTCTACACTCTCTATTTTCCTTAACTCATCTTCCTCTTTAGCAACTTGCTCCCACAATCTTTATACTTGATGGGTCCTAAGCTCAGATAGCCTTCCTTGGGCATAAGTCCCAAGGGTTCTTCACATTTCGTGCCTAATCCCATCTATGAGATGGCGTAGTCGTTCCCTCTGCAAGTAACCATTGCCTGGGCAACGATGTAACAATGCATAATATTGGCCCATGGTAGCATCCAAGGGTTCATATCCTCCTTGTTTCCATCCTTGGATTTACTTTCGTAGGTTGGACACTTGGGAGTACGTTTGATACTTATCATTGAACAATTCTAACATGGTACTCCATGGGCAAATGGACTCTAGTTCTAAGGACCGATACCAGCTTTTTGCTTCCTTGATCAGTGTCCATGGAAACAACTTGAGTTTTTGCCATTTATTTTCTATATTTTGCAAGGCACGTGCATCGTGAAATGCTTGCAAATGATTTTGAGCATCAGTGTTGTATCCCTCTTCAAATCGTGGGATATTGTTCATGTCCAATCTTTTGATCCTACTATCTTTTTGGTAGCTTATCAGGATTCTAATAGCCTCAATTATATCTAGCATACTTTGGGTAGTGAGTAGGGGTTCATCATGATCATATTCTCTATGACGTCTATGATGCTTATGTTATTCCCTACTCTCCCTCCTTTCACGGTGTGTTTCTCTAGAATGCCCTCATCCCCTTTCTCGATTGTTTTGTCTATTATTCCTATTTCACCTACCATTATCCTTAGGGTCTTTCCCTCTATGATTGCATTTTGATCCTGAAGGAGAGGGAGAAGGAGATGATGGAGGTGAAGAGGGAGGAGGACTATCACCATGATGGTACCTACTTTCTTCTCTTCGGTGGTCATGGCCTCAATCGTGGTTACAATCAGAATGTCCATCTTTGTCATGTGTTCGTGTTCCTTTTTCAAATCCTTTGTGTCAATCGATACTAGAATCTAGGTTATGGATAGTTGAGTGAAGATTCTAATATACAATCCCTTGACCAAAGTCAATGGAAGGAACATCATTGTGTGGAAGACCTCCTGAGGCAGGTTCACCACCCTCATTTTCACCTATGACATACGGGACATTCTGAGACAACTTCCCCTTCATGGATTCATAACGTCTTTCTTGTTGTAGATCCCTTTGACGTTGTGCCTCCATGGGTTGATACTCTCTTGAGTTGTGATCATGCACAATGTACTCTACCTGTAAGTGTTGCATACTAATTCGTGTGAGTGCACGAAGAAGCATGCCTGGGACTGAGCGATCGGGAGGTAACACTATGCTACCTTCTAAATCATGCCAACACAATTGTTCATCTTGGTGGAGGATAAAGGTAAAGTTTGGTATATACTCATTGGGATGAACGTATATCACACAAAATTGTTGGGGTACTAGTGGGTCATCATGTGTACTATGCCTTCGATTGTTCCCTGTATCGGACCTAGGTGGTAAAACACTCTCGTAAGAAGAAGGAGACATAATTGTTTATTCAGTGTGCAATACTTTTTGTTTCAATAATTGTAAGATAACCAACCCTAAGGGTTCATTCCAATGATGGGAAGATTTCCTAAGTTCTAGCTAGCGCACAAACAACAAATTCCCCGGCAATGGCACCAATGATGTACGACGAGGTATCCCTACGCTCAACCATACGAATACGAGTGTACATGCATGATCCGGTCGAATTTCAAGGACTAAGTGCTTATGTGCCTTCACAAAACCCATATGGGTTAGTCAATCATTGTCTTCCCAAGATTACTTGTATAGCATTATTGTATGGTTAAGTAAACTTGAGGTATATGATTTTTATATATTTTCTGATGTTTTATGTCCTGGTGCTACAAAGGGAGAAGCTAGAACAGATATTCAATAAAACAATAAAAATGCAATGATAGAACCTGAGCATGTTAAAACTAGGAAAACCTTTCTTGTAGTTGAAGAATGTTGAAATGTTTAGCCTAACTATGTGTAGCTCTTGTCTATTTGCTAATAACATATCCTTGCAATTACTACCTCATTCTCATTACAGGTGTCATACAACTTGTAACTTCTTCTAGGATATCAATTACTTGTTCTAGCCTTTGTTTGAATATTAAACAATTCCTACTAAACTCCATTTCGAAGAAAACCTAATTAATGACATCTTTGGTTAAATTAGCCCTAGGTCTAAGCCCAATTTTATGTAAGCCTATTTGCTAATAAAAGTTCATCCATTCCTATTCTTCATTGAAAGCATTTACATGGAACTGCTAGGAATAATCATGATTTGCATCATGATAAAAGAGTAGCTCTAAATCTTCTTCTTTTGGATCATGAAGCTTCAAATCATCATTTTATTTGGCCCATCTACATAGTTGGAAAATCAATAGATCAAATTTCTGCAAATATTTCATGAGTGTTTGAGCAAGTATGTCTTAGAATAATAGGTTAGTTTCTTCTTTCATTATGATGTATTTCTTTCGCATGATGACTGTCCAGCCTTAGTAACTTCTTAGATTGTGAATGAATTTCATGCTCTACTCTCTATTCTTGCCACTTTGTGTAATTCTTATCAAGTTTGCTATAAGCTCTCTTAGAAGTTATTTGTGTAATGGTGGTTAGTATTGAGGCTCATAAGTCTTTAAGAATGATTTAAAACACAAGTTGTCTCAAATGGCCTTTAGATTCATTCATTTAAATCCTTTTATCATTGTACCTCGAATTTAATTTCTTTTACCATGTTATTTAATTTTAAAATCTAGTAAATCTTTGTTGAATAGCCATTCCTTTGTCATTTAATGTGCTAGAAAGAATTGGTTAGGCCCCTTTTTAAAGTGGAATAATGACCATTTCTTTTATTTTGATTTGTATCTTAGCTCAAGCTTGAATTTGGGTTAAATTTTCCCTAAATTAAATATGAAAGGTATTTTCTCCTTTTTAGATCTTATAATGAAATGGGGAAAATGAGCCTTAGCCAATTTGTGAAATGAGGCAAGTGCAATTTTCTCCAATTCGGGTTCTCTCATAGTTGAATTGGGGAAAATAAGTGCTAGCCAAGTGATGAAATGGACTAGACACTTTTGTCCAATGTGATTTTTCAAAGGCTTGAAATGGGGAAAATGGATTTTGGCCAATTTAGAAGTGGGAAAAAGATGGTTTTCTGTAGTTTGGGCTCCTCTATCGCCGAAATAGAGAAAATAGATCTTGGCTAATTTGGAAGTGGAAAAAAGATGGTTTTCTCTAGTTTAGGTTCCTCTATGGCCAAAATGAGAAAAATAGGTTTAGGCCAAGTTAGGAAATGGGCTAGGTGCACTTTTCTCTAGTTTGACTTTTCCAAGGGTTGAAATGGAGAAAATGGATCTTGGCCAATTTGGAAGTGAAAAAAAGATGGATTTCTCTAGTTAGGTTTCTTTATGGCCGAAATGGGGAAAATAGGTTCTTGCCAAGCGAGGAAATGGGCTAGGTGCACTTTCCTCTAGTTTGACTTTTCCAAGGATTGAAATGGAAAAAATGGATGTTGGCCAATTTAGATGTGATGAAAAGATGGTTTTTTCCAATTTGGGTTCCTCTATGGCTGAAATGGAGAAAATAGGTTCTGGCCAAGTTAAGAAATGGGCCCAATTGCACTTTTCTCTAATTTAGCTTTTTTAAGGGTCAACATGGGGAAAATGGATCTTGGCTAATAAGACTTTTCCTGTATGGCTAAAATGGCGAAAATAGATTCTAACCAAGCTAGGAAATGGACTAGGCATCTTGTTCTCCGGTTTGACTTTTCCAAGGGCCAAAATGGGGAAAATGGATCTTGGCCAATTTGGAAGTAGGGAAAAGATGATTTTCTCTAGTTTGGGTTTTTCTAAGGTCAAAATAGGGAAAATAGGTTCTTGGCTAATTTGGAAGTGAAGAAAAGATGGTTTTCTCCAATCTAGTTTCCTTTATGGCTAAAATGGGAAAATAGGTTCTAGTCAAATTAAGAAATGGGCTAGGCACACTTTTCTTCAATTTGACTTTTCTAGCACTTAAATACCCACTTAGCCATTTCCATTTTTTCATAGACCTTAGCCATTACTTAATTAAAACATCACCTTTTTTCATAGACCTTAGCCATTACTTAATTAAAACATCACCTTTTTTCATAGACCTTAGCCATTACTTAATTAAAACATCACCTTTTTCTTCAATTAGTTTGTTAGTTTGTTAATGGGGAAAAACCAACCTTGGCGTATGACATCATTGCCTATAGGATTTTAAATTATCAAATAAAACTTTAATCTTGTATGTTGGCCGTATAAAATTTTTTGATTTGAACTTGGGAATTTAAAATCCAATTTAGAGTATGAGATAACGAATTTTTGATGCTTCATATTGGGATAAAATCAGCTCTTCCTACCTCATGAAAACATATAAAGTATAATTTATATTTTGATCTTTGATTGGCCAAGATGCCCATTCAACTTCTAATTTAATCTTAGCCAAGCATTCCTTTCCCCAATTCATAAACTATTCATAAACTAAGATTATTTTGGCCTGAAACTTTTTATCCCATTGAAACTCGAAGTTGAAGCCTTTCTTCTGAAGTAGAAAGGTATCAATTCTATCATTATAAACTAGCCATTAAAGCTTTTGTTGAACCTTGAACCCGAAACCCTTTTAGCCCAAATTTTACAAATAACATTTTTACATTAAACATTAATTTCCTCAATTCCAATTTCTATTCCATGAATGGTCAAAATGTCTTTAGCAGATTGATGCCTTAAAATTCCTTGTGCAATTAAAATAGGACCAAAGATCAATTTGAACACTGAAAGTAGAATATCACATAGACAAATTTCTAATTTCTGACATTTGAAAATAATAAGACATTATAGTTAAAAATTTTATCAATTTATTCAAAATGTTACCTTCCAATGTTACATGTTCTAGGAATGCCAAAAGAGATATGTTAGGATCACAATCACTATAGACATGACACACATGTTCGAGGAGTTATTCTGTTGTTGTGTGGTTCTGGTAAACAAAAACGTTCCCACTTTCTCAAGTAGGTTCTGGCAAGACAAGTTTTGTGTGCACACTTCAAACAGCTTATCAGCTAATCCTAATCCTGCTCCTGCTCCTTCCCCTTCATTCTTCTCATTAATATTATTGTGGCAACGACTCCTCTGCAAGCAATGCTCATCATCCATGATTGGCAGCATCCCAGGGCTGTCATGCTCCACCTATTTCAATTTTACACATTAGAATCCGCAACCGACCAAAACTGAAGTAAAAGAATAGTGGAAATTATATGTATTAGAAAAATAATAAATAAAACAATTGAACATCCATCATAAATTGATCATCCTCTCTTACATCTACACAGTGGCTCAGCAAAACCATATTTAGCTTGACTTCCCCTGCAAATCTGTTGCGTTTGTCCAATATGGGCCAGGCATTAGTGTCATGGCCATTGTTGAGAACTCTCCACAAATAAACCCTGCCAGAGCCCACAACCGTGTCTGTTGTCAGTGAGCGTTTGCTCACAACATGGATTTCCAGTTCATCTGCACCCTCTATCAATCTGAAATAAAATTTCTGGTTGAAAGTTGGATCATTGCCTGCCGACCATTGCCAATGAAACCCAATAGTAAATCAAAATGCGATCATATACACACACACAACAAAATGGATAGGTGATGAGACAACAATTTGCAGGCAAATCGGAAAAGAAAGGAAAATGTTAGGCAAGAACAATTTGCGCAAGAAATTAGAAGAATTGACAATCATCGAGATATCAAAGAAGCAAATTTTTCCACAGAGAGAGAGACCAGTATTGTCTCACCTGTCCTGCAAGCTGTGGTTCTAAATTTCAGGCCAAGGTAATCCAGAGAGACATACGTGTCCTGTTTTATGAATTGTGTTCTGATAATCCCTTTGCTTCCCTTCAGCTTTGTGCATCCTTTCACTTTTTCAAACAAACAAGAAGAGCTGATGGGATATATTGATTTGCATGTATGTTTAGAGTTTGAGATGGATCTCACCTGTTACTTGCAGCACAGCTCCATCCATGAGGGGTGCCCACATGTTGCATGATTTCTCCTCCTGCATCTGGGACCAAGACTGAGACTGAGACTGGATGGATTTTAGATTTATATAACAACGAAAGCGGTGACGACACTACCAACAACAACAATTACAATTGTTGTTGTTGGCTAGATTAAGGCGTTTACTATAGACGATGGCTTCTTTCTTTGTTGGCTTTCCTTGAAACCACAATACAAGCCTTCGGTTTTGTTTTTTATTATCAGGAGCAGCAAGGCACCTATGACCCATATCTGTCTTGCAAGGCACCTAAAATAACTCAAATAATTTTCTGGTTGATTGCACATCCACCCCACTCCACTGCACCGCAGAGGCTTCTTTTCTGGGTAAGCTCTTTCGTGCCAAAGTTGTATTACTTGTTAGGTCGGTAACAGCCAGTATTTAAATCATTTGACAACTCCGCTGGGAAGCAATTTTTCCATCTAATCCGTTGAAAAACTCAAGGCATGTCAGAGGTAGCGTTTCTTTGTCGCTGTCAATACATGGCGCTTTGGGCTGTGAAGCTTTGAGAACAGACACTTTAGATGACATACACGATGTTTCACTTGTGAACTTTACCATCGTCACTTTCAACCCGGTGTACCTTCTCTACTTATTATCACGTAATTCTATCTATAATTGTATAAGATTGGAGAGCCTAATTAATTGACCATTGATGAGTGGCAGATTTTAATTACCAAGTATATTAGAGCTAAACAGTGTGTGCGTGTTGTCTGTTCATTGTCTTCTCAGTCCCACTTGTAAAATGCAATTGTATGGTTAAGTGTGTTCAAAGAGTTCGTCTTTATTGCCAACACAACGGTGTGTTCAAGTACATCAATGCTTGAAAAAAGATTCAATCACCCTTAGACCTCCTGCTGCGGGCACTTGGAAAATATTCTAACTCTCAAATAGACAAATTGCAAGAGTTTCGCTACTTAACTACCAAAAACTGTTTTCAATCGTGTGCGCCTGAGTGTTGTATTTATAGACCCAAGAGTAACCCTACAATATCGAATGTATGATATTGCATCTTGGGCTACGATATCGCATACTTGATATTGCGGCCATTTCGATATCGAAGCGTATGAAAAATACAATTTATCATACCCCCATGACCGAATGAAAACTCGTCCTCGAGCATAGAAGAAGAGGAACAAGTCCTTTACAAAATATATTAGGAGGTGTGGACTATTCAACTGCATAGTGACATAGAGAGAACAGACAAATACAAAAGTGCCTGAGCATACAACATTACAATTATGTACAAAATTGGGTGTTCATGAAAATAGGAAAGAACACCTTCGGATTTAATGAACATCCAACCCCTCTTAACAATAGAAGAATGAGGGAGAGGCAGAAAAGATCCAATGGTCTTGAACAATCTCCCATGAGTGATATTGTTGCATCCTCCTTGGTGAAGACAGTCTTGCTTTCAGTCCATGCTCCTCATTGCAATCACAACAAAATCAAGGATTAGTATATAAAGTGTAACAAATAATGACTGAATACCTTGTCTCATCAATGATTTAATCTAGTTGAGTTGTGATTGTGATAGATTGGTTGCTTGATAGTGTTAGTGGAAAGACTGATGAATGGGTTAAGTAAGAGAAGCGGTTCATAAAATTTAGAAAAAGCTTAACACAAGGAATACTGGAAAGGAGGGTATAAAAATTCATAATAATAATAAAAAAATTTCAATAAAAATAGTTGTGAAGATGCATACAATTGGATGGCATGGATGGGGTAAATAAAAAGAATTTGATTGTAATAATGTTTAAGGGTAAAGAACTTAACTTAACCAAACCAGAAGATATGCAAGTGGGTCCCCCCCAAAGCAGGCATAGGCCTTTTATGCCCTTGCATAACTTCAAAC
Organism: Gnetum montanum; assembly: GCA_015680685.1. NCBI lineage: Eukaryota > Viridiplantae > Streptophyta > Gnetopsida > Gnetales > Gnetaceae > Gnetum > Gnetum montanum. The sequence goes on from MNCI01031672.1 coordinate 390,770, forward strand.
CAAGGAGTTTGTGGGCTCCATGGATGATTAATGGTTACGGAAAGTTAAGTACAAAAACCCAAAAGTAACTGACTGAGAAACCTGACACATCAAACCAGAACATTGAATTAAAACATGAAACCAGCAATGAGGTGAGGCATGAAAAGCATAGATGGATGACAGAGAGAATGAAATGGAGTTCCTAATTATGGTCACATGAAGTCCCTTGTGGAGTTTGTGATTAAATGACTTGGTAGGGTCCATCTTTGGTCCAAACCAAAATCAACCACTTTCAGTAACTTCACATCAACATTCTAAGACTAGTTCATCCCCTGAGACACAAGAATGCTCCCACAAAACAACTACCTTTCCAAATTGAAGAGAAAGTAGAAAATGAGAAAGGGCCTTAGTTAGAGGAGACAAGACAAGTCCCATAACTAGTGCTTGTAGCCCTTCTATTTGGTCTAAGGGGTGTGCTTTGAATTCCCATGTTTTTTTTGAATGAGAACCATACCATGCAAAGACCCATGCATTTTTTTGCATTTATTTTGTCCAAGAGATGTGCTTTGAATCCTCATCTCTTTTGTTTTTTTGATGAGGACTACACCATGCAAGGACTTATTTAACTTCCTATTGTGGAATGATGTAGAATGGTGAGAAGCTCACGAGAACACTTTTGCACACAGAAAAATAGAAAAGCACGAAGAATACCGCATTCCTTTGAAGCCACACCCTATCCAAACCTTTGATTCCTTCCCAATTCTAGAAACTACATAAGGCACCAGTTTATTAAAGTTGCATTAATGAGGAAGGGACTACACATTTCCAAAACAAGGAAAACCATAGAGTATGTGGATGGATGGATGATGTGGACTCACTACCTATTACATGAAAAGAAACCATGTCCTAGTTGTTAGTAATGACATTCAAAGTTAGAAACTAGACATCAACAATCAAATTACAAATAAAACATACCACCATTGAGTAGCATATTACCATTGTACCTGACACCTTATTAGAAAAAAGAGTAGAGAAACACATCAAACACAAAAGATTATGCAATAAGTATCAAATATATTAACGATGGTGTAAAATCAAAACTTAGAAAAGATCAATAATCTAAGAAACAAAAAGATGTAAAACAAAGAATATGAAAACAAATATGTGAAACAAAAAAGTCAAAAAACTGAGGAGCCACATAAAGTGTTAGTATGGGTGGCCATCTCCTCCATGACTGAGTTGGAAGGGGGAGATCCAAAAAATTAAGCGTGGTTGTTCATCTGGTGAGGTGTTTGTTGAGTTGGTTGGCTTGGGCTCATGGAAAGGTTTCACTTGTTAGATGTTGACTAATTGTTTCTTGTCTAGGCTGTTAGGTTTATAGATAATCATGGCCCCGGATGGAACAGTCTCATCAATAATGTAAGGTCCTTCCCACAACATTTGAAATTTGGTTCATTGAAGTACATGTGCAAGATTTCAATAGAGGGCCTTGTCTCCTAGTTGAAACTTGACTTTTCTTATTTTGAGGTCATGACATTTCTTGCTAAATGCCTTATGCATTTTGTTGGATGATAGGGCCATTAACTAATTTTCATCTAGCAAGTTGAGGTTCATTAATCGTTCTTTCTATGCTAGACTTAGATTTAGATAAGGTCATAGGTTGTAGAGAGTGTACGAAGCTCGGATTGGATGGGCAATGTTGGTAGTTTTCCATACACAAGCTCATAGAGAGAATAACCTATGGGAAGCTTCTATGTGCAGCTAGAGGCCCAAAGGGCATCATTTAATTTGGTGCTCTAGTCCCTTTGGTATTTGCTAATGGTGCATGTTAGAATTTTTGTAGTCTCCTGATTAGTGACCTCAGCTTGACCATTGTCTTGGGGGTGATATGATGTTATGAGTTTGTGCTCAACCCCCAAGAGCTGCATAAGTTTTTGGAAAGTGGCACCTATAAAATGAGTTTCATTATTAGAAATTAATGCACGAGGCATACCAAACCTATTTATGATATTTTGTTGTACAAACTGAGCAACAGTGTTGGATGTACAGTCGGTGATGGTTGCTGCTTCTGCCCACTTGGTGCAATAGTCAACTATGACTATGATATATGTCTTTCCATTTGATGAAGGTGCGATGGGACCCATAAAGTCAATGCCCCAGATATTGAATGGCTCAAAAGGTTGAATCCATTGCTGTGGCCTCTCCATTCAAGCTATCATTCCACCATTCCTCTAACAACAATCACAAGCACAGATGAATTGGTGTGCATCCTTGAAGATTGTTGGCCAATAATATCCTGTCATGATGATTTTTATGGTCATGCATCTCCCAGCATAATGGCCCCCACAAGGGCCTTCATGAGCATCCTGGAGAATGCATAGTTGATCCATATCAGGGACATAGCAATGTCCTAGGCCATCAGGACATACTTTGTAAAGGTTCCCATTAATTTTCATGAAGTGCTTGACTTGGTGAAGAAATTGTTATTTTTTTCTAGTGTCCAGCCCTTGTGGAAGTTCTTGCTTGAGTAGATAAGTCAAGATGGTGTCATACCATTTTGGTTCATTAGGCATTTGTGCATTAATAGCCCTTGCAAGGAGAGATTTGTCAGGGAACCAATCAGATAAGGGACCTTCTTTCTCCTTGTCATCCCATCTTAGTCATGATAAGTGATCCACGACCACATTCTCCACACCTTTTTGATCTACCATTGTGAGATTGAACTCTTGCAAAATCACAAGCCACCATATGACATGAGGGCTCACCATTGGTTTATTCATTAGAAATTGGATGGTGCTATGATCAGTGTGCACAAACACTTTATAGCCAAGCACATAGTACCTGAACTTCTCTAAGGAAAACACCACTATCATTAACTCCTTTTTTGTGGTGGTGTAGTTTAGCTATGCACTTGTAATGCTTCAGCTTGCATAGTGAATGTAATATGGATGTTTTTGATCATCCATCTATGTAGGCACTGCCCCCAAAGCATAATTTGATGCATTAGTCATCACATGAAATGGTTTGGACCAATTAGGTTCTTGAAGAATTGGGGTTTCAACAAGCTTCTACTTCAGTTGTTAAAATGCTATTTCACATGCAACGATCCAAACGAATGATGCATCCTTCTTTGTCAATTCCACTAACGGCTTGGCAATTTTGGAAAATTTCTCAATGAAGCACTAGTAGTAGCCCATATGACTAAGGAATGACCGCACTTCTTTAGCTGTTTCAGGTTGATGGGTTATTCTTTGGATGACCCTTATTTTTTCAGGGTCCACCTCAATTCCTAATTTTGAGATATGGTGCCCCAAGACTATGCCTTCCTAGATCATAAGATGGATCTTTTGCCAATTAAGCTAGAGGTTTCTTTCGACACATCTCTTTAACACTTACTCAAGACGATTCCTGGCTTGCTTGAACATAGCTCTGTAGGTAGAAAAGTCATCCATGAAGAATTCTACCCCACTATCGATTTGTTGTTGAAAAATGCTAAGGACTAATCATTGAAATGTGGATGGGGCATTGCATAGACTGAATGGCATCTGATGGTAAGCAAACGTTTCCCAAGGACTTGTGAAAGTTGTCTTCACCTTGTCCTCTAGTGCAATCTAGATTTGGTTATAACCACTATAATTGTCCAAAAAGCTGTAATAGTTGTGCCCAAAAATGGTGTCCAGCACTTGGTTGAAAAAAAACAATTGAAAATGATCTTTGAAAGTTGCCATGTTGAGTAGCCGAAAGTTGATGCATACCTGCCATTTGCCTCCTTTCTTAGGCATGATCATGAGTGGATTGACCCACTCACTATTTGCGATAGGGTAGATGAATCCTACCTTGAGGAGTTGTTCAATCTCCTCTTTGATAATTTGCTTTAATTTTAGATTCAAACGTTGCTATGGCTGTTGTTTCAGCTTAATGGTAGGGTTAGTGTATATTCGGTGTTGGCATATTCTTGGATCTATCATAGTGAGCTCAAAATATGATCAAGCAAAGGTTGCTAACCATTTTTTCACAACCTTCATCAACATTTTCTTTTGTTCTATAGCAAGCTTGGCATTAATAATGACCAACTTTCCATTTTTCAAGAACACATACTCCATTCTAGCCGATAGTGTCTTCAATTCAAGGGGCTCATGTTTAAAATTGTCAAGAATCTCCAACTCTCCTCAATTGACATCATCATTTACTCCTTCAGAGAGCTAGTGATGAACTTACTCAAGTTCATCCATACTTGTAACATATTCATACGTTAGGCCATCAGTAGGTTCCATGCATAATGTACTACTACTAGAATCAGCTATCAGCCACTAGGTGCCTTCTTGTTTTGTGGCTGCTGCGTATAGACATCTTTGGATTTTAGCTTCTGGTGCACATTTCTTGCATGTAGAGATAGATGTTTGGTTTACTAATCATAACTTTTGCACACAATGGCACCCTAAATCGTGGTACATAATACATGGAATCCTCTTCTTTTCAATCTTTCCAAATTCATTTTCCTTAGATATCTCCAAGGAAAGATCTCTAATGCCCATTTTAGCATCAACAATGCTTAACCATGCCCTTTCCATAATAATTGGAAAGTCCCCCTTATAGTTCTTCACCTTGATTACTAGAAAGTTGGCTAGATATGACCACCCACAAATGGTGGTTACAATGTCCTCTACCAGTCCCAATGGAATAGTGATGGATTGGTTCACTAGTTTCAGCCAGATGTTGCTTTTCTCTAAGGGAGGAAGGTTTCACATTATATACATCTCATGTGAGATTAGATTAACACTAGAACTAGAGTCAAGAAGAGCTTTGCAAGGCTCATTTCCAACAATTTTCAAATACACTAGGGGACTCCTAGGATCAACTAACTTTCTGGGTAGGTTACTAGCTCGAATCCAATCAGATATAACATGGGTTAGCATTATAGTATAGATTCGAGAGGGATTTTGGTGTGAAGGGGACTCAGATAAAGGTGAGGTAGTGAAAGGTGGAGGAGTAGGGTTACCAACCACTGATGTGTTTGAGGGCTTTTGTGGACTATGAGGTTAGAAGAAAGGTCTTTTCTTTGTTTGTGGTTCCGACCCACTTGGTGGGTTAACCAGTTGGAGATTAGTTGTCCTCATAACATTTCTTTGTTGTGGTTGGATAGAAAATTCACCTTGCATGGATGGAGTAGGTGGTATTTATTCAAGAGATGGAGGAGTAGGTGTAGGGATAGAAGGTGCATGAGGATAGTAGGTGGCATCCCTCCTTGGATAGGGTAATTAATATACTTCAAGAGGGTAGTGGTAAGGTTTGTAAGCAGCAACATGACCAGAGGAGTCCCATGTAGATGAAGGTTGACAAACATAGTAACCATAGGAATTTGGTTTTTGGTAAGGGTACTACTATCTTGGAGGTGGCAACGCCCATGATTATGATTGCTACCACTACTAGTACAATTTGCAAGGTTATGGTGGAGTTCCACTTGGCTAGTACTACTATGGTTGGTGGAATTGTTGAGAACTACCTTGTGGATAAGACAACCTTTTGGGTGTTTGCCTTTGTGCAAGTCATGGATGTAAGGCATGCACCCCAAATTCCTGCAAGTGTGACACAATTGGGTAACATCCCTTGGGATGTTTGTACTGGCAGATGTCACACCTGCCATCTTCATCTGAGTCATTATCTGCAACCATCTTTATTGCAGCCATTTTACCCTTATCCTTAAATATGGCATGTTCAACTTCCTTACATCTCTGACGCTCATGCTCATCACTTTGCTCCTTAGACTCTTTAGAAATTTTTAAGATAGCCTAAAACCTATTATCCATGGAGTCCCATAATTGATCAACCTCAGCCATGATTTTTTATTGCAATTTCTAGAGTGGCTAGGTTTTCTAATTAGCCACCTCATATTTGGTTAATTCATCATCATTGTCACAAAATTGAGCCCCCCTTTTGTGGATAGAAGGGTCCTTTTTGTATTCCTTTGCACTTTCTCACTTTCTCAATTCTCCTTCCTCCTTGGCTACCTATTTAATTAATTTTTAGATTTGATAGGTGCTTAACTCTGTCAACCTCCCTTAAGCATAGATGCCAAGGGTTTTCCTTATTTCAGATCGCAACCCATCTATGATATGGTGAAGTTGATCAAGCTAAGAGTATCCATGGTCAAGACACCTATGCAATAGAGAATAGTATCAACCAATAGTGGCATCCAAGGGCTCATGGTTTTCTTGTTTCCACCCTTGGATTTGTTTTCTTATATTGGATACTTAGAAGTACATTTGATATTTATCATTGAACAATTCCAACATCATAATCCACCACTTGATTGATTTTGGTTCCAAGGATTGGTATCAATTTTTAACTTCCTTTATGAGTGTTCTTGGAAACAATTTCAACTTTTGCCAATCATTTTCAATATTCTGCAAGGCACATGCACCTTGGAAGGCTTGGAGATGATTTTGCGGATCAACATTTTACCCTCCCTCAAACTGAGGGATGTTGTTCATGTCTAGCCTCTTTATTTTGCTATCCTTTATGTGCCTTGTTGGAATCCGCATAGCCTTTGCAATGTTCAACATGACTCGAGTGGCAAATAGATGTTCATCAAGGCCATGGTGATGGTGTCTATGATGTTCTCTAATAGCCCTTCTTTCTTGATAATGGGTTTCTTTGGATTGTCCATGCCTCTAATCACAATTGTCCCCATGGTCCCTTTTATTGTTCTGGTCTCGTTGATCACCTCCATCATGATTATTCCTTCTACGACCATGATTTGAGCCAAATGATGAAGAAGAAGAAGACAATGAAGGGGAAGAAGAAGGAGAACTTACTTTGCATTGACACTTATCATCCTTCCTTCGATGCTTGCGATCACGATTGCAATTGTGACCTCCTTTTTCTTCCTTATCCTAACTTGCCTCTCCAGATCCATTTTTTCATTGGATTCATTTTGACTAGAACTTGAATTATAAATTGTGGATTGCATTTTCTGGTTGAGGGCTTCCTGAACAAAGTCACAGAGAGGAGAATCACTAAAGAAGTGGTTGCCTCCATCTAATGGGCCAAGTAGAGGTGGCAAGTGTTTGACCCCTTGCCCTTCACAATCTCATGTTGGTGCTCTAGTTGATGATCCCTTAACCTTTGTGCTTCAGTGGGATGATAATCCCTTGAATTGGGATCTCGCATCTCGTACTCTCCATGAAGATGTTGAAGCTCATGTCGTGTGAGCATTAGCTAGAGCATCATTGGAATAGATCAATTAGGTGGCAACACAATGTTGCCTTCTATGTTGTGCCACTGTAGCAGTTCATCTTGAGGCAGGATGAAGGTGAAGTTAGGTACATACTCATTGGGATGAGCATATACCACCTGATATTGCTGAGGAACTTGGTCTACCCTGGGTGGAGATGGGCTTCTATGAGAAGAAGACATTTTTTTTGTTAATGAACTTATAAGTAATGTGTAGTTAAGGCTTAATTTAATTGTAATTCTAATTTTTTTATTTTTGTAAGATTTGACTCTTAGGGTTCAAACAATGGGGTTACTAAGTTTTACTTGGTTTAGATAGCACACGTAGAACTAAAGTCCTTAGCAACGATGCCAATGATGAGCGGCGAGGTACCCCTACACCCAACCATACAAATCACAGGTGTTCACATGCGATCTAGTCGAATTTCGTAGACTTTAATCACCAAGTAGGCTAGAGCTAAATAGTGCATGCATGTTGTCCATTTGTTATCTTCCTAATCCCACTTGTGGAATGCAATTATATGTTTAAGTGTGACTGAGGTGTAAGAATTTTGTTATTTTGTGTTTTATCAATTTACTTGCCTAGAAAAAGAATGAAAGTGAGAGTAATTAAGTGCCAAGTAAACTATGGTCTAATCTAGCCTAACACAAGTAATCATTCCCACTTCCCGAACACATCCTAAACTTTGTGTAAACACTACTAGGTTTTCAAACGCTAACTATTTCTGAGCTACCAAGTGTCACACGTATGTTTGAAGGGGTCATGCTTGTGTATTTTAATCAGTTGCTTAATGGATCAAAATAAGTTGTTGAATGAGTAACATTAATGTAAACTGAATAAAATCACTATATATATAAATGCATAAGAAAGTGCTGCAAGGTGAATCAAAGAGTTCATCTTTATTGTTGATGGGACGTGATATCGCATGGGCCACGATATCACATTGTCCCCCGCAATATCGTGTACACGATATCGTGGTGCGCCATCATATCTATAAATAAGAGGCGGCTCTCCCTTGTTTCCTCATCCTAGGCTAGATAGTAGGGAAACTTTGGCAGATTGATCACTCTAGAGATAGAATATTTTCCATGTGCCCCACAGCAGGAGTCCTAAAGTGAACGGATCTTTATTCGAGCAAACATTGTACCTGAACACAAGTTTGTGTACGGCAATAAAGACGAGCTTCTTGGATAAACCTTGCAGTGCATGGAATAGGCTAATTAGGATTTTATTTATTAT
>MNCI01031675.1:2739-43089 GCA_015680685.1 Gnetum montanum
GCAATCTAGGCGTTGGCAACAACAAGACTCTTCTCTCTTCTTCTCTTCTATTCTCTCTCCTCTTTTCTCTCAGCTGCCAACTGTGGCCTGATGTCATTGTAATAAGGTGTTCACCCTTGTTGTCATGAACACCAGTTTTGTCAAGTCTTGTAATAAAGACCCGTTCACATGTCATCCCATTAGTTCCATTTCCCCTAATAATCCCATACCTACCTAATATCATTGTAAGCAACTCGAGGACGAGTTTTCATTCAATCATGGGGGTATGATGAGACGCAACATGCACTGTGCCGCGATATCGCGTATTTCCCTGTGATATCGCATACGCGATATCGTGGTCCGCCGTCATATCTATAAATAAGAGGCAGCACTCCCTTCATTTCCAAATCCTGGCTAGAAGTAGCGAAGCTCTGGAAAATTGATCACTCTAGAGTTAGAATTTTTCCCATGTACCTGCAGTAGGAGTCCTAGAGTGAACGGCTCTTTATTCGAGCAGCTTGTAACCTAAACCCAAGTTGTGTACGACAATAAAGACGAACTTGATTGGATAAACCTTGCAGTATGTTGTTTTATTGTTGTTTATTTACTGCTTTCCTAGTGCGCACAAGTATGACTTGATTACGAGTGTCTATGGACGTGTACGGCTAATCAAGGAATCGGCTACTTGTCGCAACACGTGAGTACGACTTGACTACGAGCATTGACTGCTTGGTAACCTAGTAGCGTATTCCAGGATTCTACGCTTGGTAATCCCAGTGGTAGTTCAGTGTGTACGGCTAGTCAAGGAATCGACTGCTCATCGCTAGGCTAGAACGTGTGATAAGTATGACTTAGTTATGAGCACCCATGGGTGTGTACCGCTAGCTAAGGAATCGGCTTCTTATCACACTTAAGCTAAATAGGTGCCTCATTACGACCACTTCAAGCACTTGCATTACATGTGGTGATCCTAGTAACGATTAGCGTTTGGTAAGCCACAGTTGCATAGTTCAGGGTGTGTCTGGTAAGTGGGAACGGATGCTGACGCTAGTTAATTTAGACTTAGGACAGTAGTTAGAGTTAGCTTAGTTTCTCAACCCTTCCCTCTCATAGCTTAGAAGTTAAAATTAAAAATACCAAAAAAATCACATACCTCATACTTGCTTAACCATACACCGTGACACTTACAAGCAAGCCTGGGAAGACAATAAACGATTAACCCCAAGCGTTTCCTATGGTGTTAAGGCATTTAGTCTGCGAAGTTCAACTGGATCACGCGTGCATGCTCGTATTCCTATGGTTGAGTGTAGGGGTACCTCGCCACTCATCACTATGTCACTTAAGCCTTAGAGGCAATCCAGCACTACCACCATCGTTAGGCTATCTTGCCAAAGGGGTGATCAGTCCCTTTTTGTCCCACTTCATCTGGCTTCCATTACTCACCTATGAAGGCTCTACAAATCCATGCCAGCACGACCTCTAACCCTAGCCTTAAATGGCATAGGTCAAACTCTTTCCCAAGGGATACATGAATAGTAATAACTTCTCGTAACAAGGTTTCCCTTCATCAAAAGGTTAATTACATTTTTTACAATTGTTTCCACCCTTAACAAGGGATGGGACATTACAGTAAGTGCCTTCCCTCTATGACCATTCTGTTTACTATAAATAGTAACAAGGACCTACCTTCCATGTTGGAGATAGGTCTTCAATGCTAAGCATTCTTCCATCCTTGTTGGAGTGATTAGTCAACATTGAAGTGCATGGATTGTTGAAATATAGCTTTTGTGGCTTCAACATTAAGGGCATGCCATTTCCACACTAGGGGGAAGTTTCCAAACTAAGGGGAAATCTCTCCACTCCATTCTAGGAGTAGGTGAGATTTATCCTCCTACAAGTGTTTCCAACGTAGAAAAATGTATACCCTCCATAAAACCCATCAAATTCCCATTTTTGGCATTCCAAAAGGAAATTTTGACACCCCCAAGCCAAAATATAGATACTAGATGACTTTTTTGACTTGGGAAATGAAGCTTTGACTACTTATGAGGTATTTTTCAGCCTCAAAAGTATTGAATATGTGAGATTTCCCCTCATGGATTACAATATTCACATTTACAATGATGTTTGATCTTAGGTTTCATGGGGTGAAAGCTACATAATGAAAATTAGCTATAACATACAAAATTTTTTGGTGTTTCAATGGCATTTTTGTTGGTGTCTAGAGGATTAACCTAAGAGGCACCAACAAAGAATACAAAACACCACTACATATTTTGATCTCATAATGCATATAGGCCACATGAGATGATAAAACGAAGTTATCCAGGTCACTAATATCATTAGGTTAAGGTCATGGTAGGTCATGGTATTAGTTTAAGGCCCCAACAAGCTATGTTGCCAGTTTATGATCATAGTAGACTATTGAAAGGCAACTCACTTATTAATGATTGTTAGCTACATGTAATATGGCTTTAGTTAGGAATGACTAACTAGATTGGCTAGCTGATTCTCATTCATGTTAACTATCTCAAATGGTGCATTACCATAGGCTCTCGTGACAAGGATAGTTGGCTAAGAATTTATCCACATGCTCATGAATGACTTTGAAGACCATGTCATCCTCTTTGATCTTACACATGGTCAAGTTACCTTGATGTTGCCACTTCTACCTATCTTGATAGTATTCAATATGAGCAAGTTCTTGCATTCATTTATCTGCAACCAAGTCCAAGGCTAATTTCTGTAACTCCTTATTCTACTCATCATTGATGAAGTCATTCAAGACTACTCGGAGCAATAGCACCTACAATTCAAGAGGTAAAATAGCTTTAGAACCATAAATCAAGCTGTAAGGGGTCATACCAGTTATTGTGTGATAGGATTTTTTGAATACCCATAGTGTATGGACAAGCAACTCATGCCATTTGTGCTTGCTATTGTTAAGCATCTTCTTGAGAAAGTTGATGATGGCCTTATTGCTTACTTCCACTTGTCCATTGGCTTAAAGGTAATATGGCAGTGAGAAAGAATGCTTAATGCCTAGGTCATGATAGAAATCATTTTGTACATAACAGTTATGTCATGTATGTAATCATTAAGCAAACCTAGTATGTAATCACTGAAGATATAGGTCATGGCTCTCTGGTATGTTGCTCTTACATTCTTAAGGCCAAAGGGAATCATAGTAAGGTACTCTAAGGGGTCATGAAGGTTATGCTAAGTTGGTGCTTTGGGTTAATCGTAATTTGGCTGTACCTCAAGAAACCATCCATAACATACAATAAAGCATGTCCTTGATTTAGGTAGTATCAATAAGTTGTTCAACACTAGGTAGAGGGAAGTCATCATTGATGGTTTCTTTATTTAGGTCCTAGAAATTGATGAAAATATGCATACTCCTAGTTTTTTAGGAACTACCACTATGTTGGACATCCATTTTGGTTGGTAGAGCTTTGAGATCTCATCACAAATTTCTAAGGTGAAATCAAGTCTAATCTTATGTACTTTTTTCTTAACCAGTCTAATGCTAGGATCTAGTATGATGTTATGCTAGGCCAACCATGGGTCTAGGCTTTGCATATCTTAATATGACCAAGAAAAGTCTTTAATATTATCTTGTAGGACCTTGGTAATGTCTTGAGCCTCTTGAGGTTCCAATGAGGAACTTAGTTTAAGGGTTTTCTCCTCACCATTGTTTGTTGTGACTAGAACCTCAACTAAAAAGTCTTTGCTTATTTCACTTGCCTTTAATTCAAGGGCCTTGAATAGGTTTTAGGCCATTCTAGAGGTTTTTCTATTAAGGCTATGTGATCTAAAAGACTCTTAGGCTTAAGATCTAGGCAATTAGGGTCAATACACAATTCAACACCACCATGAGGTCCACGTAGACATAAAGGTAAACTAATTTACTCCTAGGTATACATACTTTGATCCTCCATGTTAACCAAAAGAAAATTAAGTGGAAATTTGTTAAAAATTAATAAACAATTCTAAAATGAAATAAAATAATGCAAACATATGCTATTCTAATTCAAACAAGGTCATCTGAGGCTATAAATAGGATGACAACAAGCGAACAAAGTGCAATAAGGGCCAAATAAAAGTCAAACCAAGGTTAAAAAAAGTAAAGTATACTAAATAAGGCTACAAATGGTCAAAAAAAGGTTATAATTTTGCCAGTTTTAGGCCATAGAGGGCCATGATGACAATTTAAGGCCATAGCAGGCCATGGTCACATGGTGTCAAATGGTCATCTAAGAAGGTCAAACCCCACTATTTGATACGAATAAAAGGCTAAAGAAAGGTAATTAAGGATATAATAAGGTAAATAAAGAACATATAAGGCTATATAAAGGTTATAAGAAGGTTAACAAGGTTGACAATGTAAAACTAGACTGAACACAAGTCAAAGCACCATGTAATAAGGCAAAAAAAATCAAGTAAAACAAGCTACAAATGATGGAATTTGGCTAATATGGGTTAGAAATGGTTAGGTTTTACTATTTTTAGGCCTTAGAAGGCCATGTTTTTGAGAATAAAAAAATATTAAGTGAGTTCAAACATTAGTTAGGGTTGTTTCTGTGCTATTTGAGCATGAAAATTGAAAGTTTTGAGGCTTACACGCTAGGTCCCCCTTGTTTCCATGCTAGCCAACATAGAAGAAGGGACCCTCAATGTGGAAACTAGGTAAAGTAGGTTTTGGGGAATTCAGAGGTCCAAAATTAAGGTTCTGGGGCCTTCCTAAGGAAACGCAAGACTAGATTTATCAAAATTAGGCACTCTGAAGTTTGGTAAAAGCTAAAATGTAGGTTCTTGAGCCTTCCCTCCTATTTCCATGCTAGCCCTTATGGAAGAGAGGGTGCTCAACTTGGAGAATCAAAATCCTAGCCAAAATAGGATCGAATATGATCAAACAAGTAGTTAGAACCTAGATCTAGAAGTTGTGCATCCTCTAGCTTTGTTTTGAGGACATTGGAGTTAGTTTTGAAGGTCAAAATAAGCTAAAATGGCATTACCCCATTCTTCCATGTTGAGCACAATATCCCTTAAGATCCAAGACACTTTCTAAGCCTTGAATAAAGCAAATTTATCCAATAGTACAAGCCCAGAACCCACCAAAGTAAATGGATGATACATTGTCCATTATCATCAAGGATCTTAATGTTAAGCAATGTGAGTCCCTTAATAGCAACAACGGTAGTTGAAGAAGTCATTCTTGCAAGGCTAAAGGAGTCATAAACAAGGAAAAAATAGGAGATCTAATAGTGATCTAAGGATTTATGTCCTACAAGGTTCCAGAAGAACCGTCGTAGCGACCAATTTCCACCACACGATACGTAAAAAACCTCAAAAGGGTGTGACATTTACACTAGCACGTATTGAGGTACAAAAAGCAAGCAGGACTACCATAAAAACAAGGAGAACAAATGGCATTTGGAGGCTTTATGTACTGTAGGGTCCCAAACGAACCGTTGAAGTGACCAATCTGTACTGCAGGATGCGTAAACAACCACAAAGGGTGTCAAGTTTATGCTAGTGCATGCCAAGGTATAGAATGCATACAAGAATACCATAAAAAATAGAAAGGGCAGCAAAAGGCCCTCCATCTAGCACCAGAAAACTTTAGTGATTGAAAATGTCAATGGTTGGAAACACCGAGAGGTCGTTGGTCATGATAGTTTTAACCCCGAATCCACGTGAGGACCGTGCTGGATAAAATGGAAATGGGGCACCCTAAATGGTCTGGTTGATCAAATAGGGACTTAATCGGTGTTACTATAACCTTTTGCAAATGTCTAAATTAAAAGAAATTCTTATAGTGAAAAATAATAAATTTTAAATGCGAGGAGATGAAAATGATGTAAAAATGCAATGACAAGCAGGAAAGCAATGTAAACTAGAGATAAGAAAATGCACGACTTCAAGATTATGACTCTACTCCATCAAAGTGGATACAATTGGTTGCACAACACTGGGAAGCATAGAGAACCCAAAAGTAACCAGGATGCTCAAATGCAAACCAACAATGTACTTGAATGCAGGTTCAAGAGCCAAGAATGCAAAAGCGATACAAGGCCAACCAGGTTAGCTTGAAACAAATGGAGTTTATTTTTTGGTAACTGCTAACAGAATTTACCAACTGCTTAAGTTTGTTCTTAAAATGCCAAATGAAATTTTGCTAACATTTTCCAACAAGAATTGCCAACTACTGCTTAAATTTCCTCATGAATGCTAATTTGCCAACTTGTTAATCCTTTTGTCCTTTTTTTTAACCAATCTATTTGCCAACCAACCCCTTGAACATTTCTTGTCGAGGTATTTATAGGGCCAGGAGCATGCGAGAAGTGTGGTTTGGATGCCACGTACCCTGGACCCACAAGGTGTTGACGTGTCTATCCTACATGGACATGTAGAGCTGATTGCTTGACGAGCCTGCCATGTTGTAATTGCGTTGTTAGAACATGGAGATGTGTGCCAACGATGCAGAGAAGGAGGGAGGCGCATTGATATAGCGTAGCTACCTAGTACGCTATGCTACACTTTGAGGCATAGCATGTTGGTGTGGCATAGCAAATTGCTACGCTGTGGTACCTACTACGCTGCACTACACTTTGGAGCGTATCATGTTCACATAGCATAGCAGATTTCTATGTTGTGCTGCCTACTACGCTATACTATGCTTTGGAGTGTAGCATGTTGGCGTGGCGTAGCAGCTCTGCTACACTGTGCTACGCTATGCAGTGTAGCATAGCGTAGCCAACAGTTTGAAGGAGAAAATTACTTTGGAGTCGACTACATGCACTAAAAACCTTTGAACTATTCTGACTGGTTCTGCATGTTTGCTACACTATACTACACTACGTAGAGTAGAATATCATAGCAGCCAGCCTTAACTACGAAAATGTTAGCAATTTGCAAACTTTGTTCTTTGCAATGTGAAGCCTTTGAACTTGCTAATCTTGTCTCCTAAGATGCCTTTGTCTTTCTTACATCATCGCTATGCTGTGCTACGCTATGTGGGGTAGCAGAGTGTAGCAACCGACATAGCCTGCATCTTTTTTTGCCTTATCCACTGAGTTTTCCAAAGGCTTGAAGTTCGAACGAAGAAAATGGCTTTGGAAGGCTAGGGGTGTCTGCTAAGTGTATTTGAAATCACCAAGAAAGTTGGACCTTTATGTCTTGCTTTTGCTACGTTGTGCTACACTGCATAGCATAGCATAGCGTAGCACTTCGTCCCGCATCTTTTAAGGCTTGCTACGCTACATAGCGTAGCGTAGCATATAAAACTTCTTGACTTAGAAAATTTGCTTAACTATTTTGCACATCCTGAGCACCACCGACAACCCTGCGAATCAATTCGGAGTAGACTGTCAGCTGGATGAACTTCCCAGGTGGGCAGACCAAAGATTCTGTTAGGCCTATCAACACTGGACGTAGAAAATTTGCCAAACTAGACATTCTGAACTTGGAACATTCATTTCTTGCTGAAGTGACATGATGCTTCCTAGATTCCAAGGACCTGTTGAAGCAAGAATGCCTTGAAAATTTAGGGTGTTTCATGTTCGTCTTTGGCTTCTTGTTGAGGTGGAATTATTTTATGTATAGAAGGGAGGTTTGGTCATTGTGGGGTGTTTACTTGGGATGGCCCAATTTGAGTATTCGTGTTGTTTTGACTATGAGCTCTTCTATTTGGAGGAGTATACAAATCATTCCTAGTTTTTTGCTAGGTGTTATTCATGATGTTAATAAGTCTATGGTAGTTATGTGGGTTGGGGTCACTTACCATAACTTGTTCTAATGAGGAAACCTCTTTGTTTTCTATTTCATGAGGTACATTAAGGAGCATAAAAGGGTTTTTCCATTTTGTTGACCTTGGGTGTTGTCATCATATAATGCTAAAAACTGGGGACAAGTCTTCTCAAAATGTTGCCTAGTGTTATGGAGATGATAATAATTGTCATTGACTAATGAATTAGGCTTTTTTGGTTGTATAGGACCTTTGTTGTTGTTCCACTTTAGTTCAATTACTTTATTTGAAAATTTCTGCAGTGAAGTTAATATTTTGGTCATTTGATTTTGAGTTTAAGTTGTAGGTACAACAGGATTGGATATCCCATTTGTGTTTACAATGGATTGGATTAAGGCTTTTGATTGGTCATCATTCAAACTAGTGTTGGATGGTAGGAATGAGAAAGATGTGGGACCCTAAAAATAGCTATCTGTAAATTGAGTTATTTAAAAGGGAGTGGGAATTTGAAACATGGTATTGATTATTGGGAAAGTTGGTAGAGGTAGAGGGTTAGATTGCATAGAATTACTAACACTTATCATCCCAAATTAGGTTTGAATATTATTCATGAGGGTAATTTGTTCCAACTCAATAGCTTTAACCATCTCTCCCTATACTTGTATTATGTTGGGATTACATTTGATGACATAGGCAAAAAATGGATCAATAGTGGATAAGTAAAAATTGAGGATTCCACTAGGTTGTGGGTGCATCTCACTTGGAACATAAGTGAGCTGATAAAGGAATCTTAGGTTGTAATCTTGGACGTTTTCCCCAAGTAGCTTTCTTAAGCTTGTGAAGTTGTTTGATGCTATGGTAGGGCTAATAAACTTGTCAAATTGAATTTAAAACTTATTTTTAAACTCTTAACATGAGTCGATGGAGGCATTAGAGAGCATCAAAAGCCATTGGGTGGATTTACTTCTAAAAGTTGTCACAAACACCCTATATGCTATGTCATTTTGTACAATGTTATGGATGTTTAGTAAGGTATTGAAACATTGTATATGTTGGTAGGCATCACTAGCAAGGTTTGTGGGATTTTGGGAGAGATTTTGGGATGTAATGATAGTTAGTAAAGTTAAAGGGATTTCTCACCAAGGGAGTTGGAGGTTGATTGGCTGCCATCCTAGTTTTAGTTCTCCTAGGGATAGAACTTGGGAAATGTGAAACTTGTTGCTTCCTTAATGTAAATTTACGGGTGCTTGGTTGGTTAGGAGAAGAGTGAGATAATTCTTGTTGGGAGAGTTTTCTCATAAAACAAGAATCACATAATATAAATGTTAAAATAAAGTTATAAAATTAAGGAAAATAAATATTGCAATAATAATTTTTTTTACCAAAAAAACCATTAAAATATACTATTTAAAAATTTTTTAAAAGAAAAATAAATTCATAAAATTGCAATATTTATAAAATTAAAAAGGAAAATACTATAATAAAAAATTTTAGAAAAATAAATTTAAAATTGAATAATTAAATAAAACCACCTTACCTAAGCCAAGACTAAGGTAAGGTCCACCAAAATCAAAATTAGGAAAAGAAGATTTAGGATTGAAAATGACAATTTTTAGAAAATAGGAAACATCAATTTTCAAAAAAAAAAAAAGAAAAACAAAATAAGGGGTTTGGAGATAGAGGTTTGCAAAGAAGCAAAATAAAATTTAGGGAAACAACAATATTGAGATAAGAACAAAATATGGAAAATGAAATTTTCGAGAAATGAAAATATATCATGAACTAGAAAAGGGCAAAAAATAGATAATTTTTTTAAAAATAGAAAACAAAGGTCAGAAAAATAGCCCTCCCTCTAATGCGAAAAAGGTGTTGATGCATAAATTTTGGATGCACCAACACTAAGAAAAGAACTCGTTTGAGGAGACTATTGCCTAGGGTGTCTCTCGTATGGGTACAAAAACCCAAGAATAGTTTCAAAACAATAAACCAAACAAAAAAAATGGGAATTTAAATTGAATGACTATCTTGAAATTCAAGAATACAATAGGTATTTAAAAATAAATAAAATTTTCCCTGGTCTCCCATTGTCGTCATCAATCCATCATTGTCGATAGTGCCCACTACCAGGCAGGAAAATCCTAACCGTTGTTGAAGAGGGAGAGAGATAAATAGTGGGAAAGAGAGAGAGAGATCTACTCTAATTACCCACCAAGAACTTACTACACATACGTTGTCAGAACGTGTCACCATTGTCACATGAAAAGGGGAGGAAGAAGAAAGAGACTACTCGTTGTAGCCATCCATCATATGCCTGTAGCTCTAGAAGAGAGAGAGATTTTCCATGCTACCAAAACATGCTACCACCCCTTGTTTCCCTATTGCTACCACCACCTAGGTAGACTATCATGCATCACTCGACACCTGCAATGCGTCACCGATGTCATTGTCACGTGCAAACAAAACATGCCCCTGCTACCCATCGTTGTGTTGACTTCTTTGTCTATCGCCACTTTCTAGGGAATAGAGGAGAGAGAGAGAGATGTTGTTGTTGTACACTCTATGTATTGCAGATATGTCTCCAATGTGTAGTAGCAATAGCCATCGTTGGGGGCAAGAAAACAAAACTTGACGCACTCTTGTCTACCGTACACGTCCACCATTGCTAATCTTCATTCACTATGTTGCGCATTACTACTTCAAACCTGTAGAATAGGAGGCCCAATCCTAGTTGGTGATGCTACCCATGCACTCACCATCACTTGCTTGCAGGTAGAAAGAAGAGAAAAACCTATTGTAGTCACACGTAGCCACATCCACCTCACTTGATGCACATGTTTCCACCCAACTCAGCATGATTGCCACCATTACCTATAGTCATTTGCTGGTTGACCATCGTTTGGGATTAGACCACTATGTTAACCACTATTGTCGTCATTGCAAATAGTTCAACGCTACCTTGTCGAAGAAGGAGAAGGCCATCGGATCTATCTGCCTTAGTTCTTTGTGTCCCAAAGAATTTGATCTTCTTAGATGTCATGCCTTCATCTAGTTTAAATTCGCACGTTCCACATCGGTTACAGCAATGTGTTGCCTGTAATGCCCACGTCCACCTCAAATGATTTATGTAATCATGTATTTTTGTAGAAGAGGAACTCCTAAAGCAACCTGAGATTGATGGATTTTCTAATGTAGATCTAAATGATCTAGATGCCTTGTTTAGTGAGGCGGTGTTGGGTACATCCCCCATCATCACTCTAGAGGAAAAGGAGGAGGAGCCAGGTATGCTCATACCATAATGCTTTTGTTATATCTTATGGTTTAATTTTGTTTTTCATCCTAACCATTCAATGATTGTAATGATTATAGTAGTTCTTGAGCCACAAATGCAAGCCCCTATCCCTAAGTTTTGTGTGAAATCATGGGTGGAGACTCTAGACAAGGTGAAGTTCATGCATAGGATGGCTAAGGACATCATCAACTGGTTACAATAGGTTGCATGCGAGATAGGTAAGGACTTTATTTTATATGGATTAGTTGTTTCCCTATGTTTTTGTTATGGCTATCTTAGGTTTTATATTATGTTTATTAGTTATATTTTTATATTTGTGTAGTGCCTTCTACAAAATGGGACCCCGACAGAGACATGAATATTAACTTCTTGTTTAAGCTTCCCTTCTATGTATCTAGTGTATCCTTGAAGATGTATGAGACTGATACTGATCTAGCAATGTCATGTGAAAAAACTTCATAGGAGCTAGAGAGATCCAATGAATTCCTATGGGAGAAAGTTGTGGCCTTAAGGAAGAATACTCAATAGTAGGAGGAGATAATTAGAGAACTTTGAGATCACAAGGCCTTTATGAAAGCCCTAGTGGTTAACTCAAGTAAATTTCAAACTAAGGAGATCATGTGGGCCCACCATTAGCATAGAATTTGGGACAAAGTAGTGATCTTATGGGAGATTTCTAAATAACATATGCAAATGGACCTTATCTCCCAAAAGGTTGAGGATTGGAAGGATTGTTGTGCTTGGATCCTAGAGTGGGATAAGAAACAAAGGTTCCACAAATGATAGTACAAGATGGATCATGGAGCTTACCTTAAGTGGCTTAAGGAGGAGTCAGTTGAATAACATAAGAAAGAGCTATTCATCTAGAGGATCTAGGTGGAGAATGCTTATCATCTTTTTAAGAGTACTCTCACAATGGAGCAATTCCCTACTACTCAAATTACCAATATGGCAGGGGAGACATCTATGGCTACTATTACCCTAGAGCCACCTACTTGGACTACAGTAGATAGGACTGACATCCTTTACTACATTGATCTTAGGAATGTTGACTAGGTTAACATGATGAAGGACAAAATCACCTATTGTTCAAAGGAAGGCCTTCCACATCTATTGTTAGAAGTTATGGAGTAGGTATCCCCATAGGTTTGATGTATTTTATGTTTTAGTTTTAGTTTTAGGTTATTTTTTTTTCTATTAGCCACTAATTGACTATGTTTGATGTATTTCAGACCTCAAGAGACATTGGCGGCCCTAGCAATGACGGTGGAGATGATCCACCACTTCCTCCTTTGGATGCCACTTAGCATCCTCCATTTGCCTCCTATTGGCTCTTAATTTTTATTTTTATGTTGATGGTTATTGTTAGCCAATACTATGTTATAAATTATTATTTTTTGACATTTTTACCACACAATATGATCATGGCTATGTATGTTAGGGATACTTTAATTTAAAATTTAAAATTTTGATTTGATTTTTGGCTATATATATCATTTTAGTAAGCATTGTAAATGCTTTGAACATTTGAATGGCTATGTTGATGTTTTCTTGGCTATAAAATTAAGCCAAAAATATCATAAAATAGGCTAGACAAAAATATCATAAAATAGACATTTGCTAGTTTTAGTCCAGGTTGGGCCATGTTGCTAATTTAAAGTCTTAGTGGACTACAATGCTGGTTTAGAGTCTTAGTGTACTATAATTTTTCCAGTTTAAGGCCATGGGCAGCCATGATGCTAGTTTAAGGTCATATCGGAGCATGTTGTATGGTTATCTTTTCTAGTTTAAGGCCATTATGGGCCATGTTACTAGTTTAATGTCATAGTGGGTCATTGTTAAAGAAAAACATATATTTTTGGCAATTTTATGTTTTAAGCATTTTTTTTTATATTTATAACATGTGAAAAGAAAAAAGAAAGGCTATAATAAGTAAAAATGCAAATGAAAGTAGAAACTTAGGCTATATGCATAAAGAGTAAAACAAGGTACATAAAAAGATATAACAAATTAGGCTACATGGCTATTAATGCATTTGGTTATAGGTGCATGGGATGAAAAGGTTAAGGTAAACTTCACTTTTGTAGATTATTCCTAATCTTTGCAATCTTAGGAAATGAGTAAGGTCTACTCTACACAAGCTTATATTCACCATCCCCTTCATTGATGATGTTAAAAGGGAGTCCATCTGATAATGCATCCTGTTGCTTATCATTGTCATGGTTGGGTTATTGCTCTCACTTGGGTTGATGGACCTCATGATTTGAAGTTTTCTCCTAAAGCTCCACCTCAAACCCCTACTCTATGTTCGGATTGTTGACAGCCAGGGGAATCACATTATCTCCATGAATGATGATTTCACCTCCCTCACAAGGAAGGTGAATTTCTTGATGGATGGGTGAGGATATGGCTCGTAATTAAGCCAACAAAGGTCATCCCAAGATAAGGTTGATCCCTAGTATTTTCTCCACTACCAAGAAATTTGCAATTGTGGTACATTTCTCTCTTATGACAAAGACTAAGGAGATAGACCCCTTAATGAAAACCCTTGATCCATTGAAGGATTTGAGTGCTACAATTGATGTAGGCTGTATCTACTTAGGTAGGCCCAAGTGTTCAACAATGGTGCATGGAATGATGTTAGTTGTGGCTCCATCATCAACATGCACCTCATGTACTTTAAACTATCCTACATGTATGGTTATGAATAGAGGAGCCTTAGTTACTTTGCCATTTTGAGGATTAACCTTAATTTTGCTATTACAAAATACTAGGGGCATTGACCTCTCCTCCCTTGGTGAGAAAATAACCATCACTATATGTATGGCTTCTTCATTAATGGGAATGTCCTCATTAACAAGCATGAAAGTCAACATTTTAACAAACAACTCATGATGTATGACATAAGTCATGATCAAGTCATACAAGATTAAAGTTATGTTTTTCTACTTGAGGGATTTCTTGACTTGGTCTATCACAATGAGGATGTTTTTATCATTGATTGTGAGGTTTCTGGATCTTTTTAATTTTTTTTGAAAAATGGTTGCAAACATTGGTTGTGTAAAACTATTGAATGAAAACTAAAAATGAGATTTTGGCAAATTTTTCGTGTTATCTATATGATCATTTTTTATGTTTTTGATTTTGTCTTAGTTTTAGGCCATTTCGGGCCGTGAACGTTAGCAATGTAGTGTTAGGCCATTTCGGGCCATGTGACAGTAGACAAGTGATGCACTAACGCTCTAGAGAATAGCTAACTAGTACCTAGTGTAGATAACTAGATGTAAAGTGAAAAGGTGGTAAGTGTACAAATGGCCTTAAACTATCCATGGCCCAAAATGGCCTTAAACTATCCAGGGCCCGAAATGGCCTTAAACTAGCCATGGCCCACAATGGCCTTAAACTACCCATTTAAATCACAGTTTACGCTTGAACTAGTCAAAGGCCCGAAATGGCCTAAAACTAGCTATCTCATTTACACTTTGCACCTGAATTATCTAGTGGCCTGCAATAGCTTTAAACTAGTAACTTCATTTATGCTACATGCTCAAAATTATCTGCCACTTCTCATAGCATCAAAACCTCTTCATTTACGCTTTGCATAAAGCGAAAATAGCAAAAGAACATTAAACTCAGACCAAATTTTCATTAAAGTGTTAAAGAAAAATATTGTCTTTCGTTTCGTCCCATCATAAAAAATGAGCTGTGGCTAATACAGCCACACTATGCATCTCCTTTGTCCCCACTGTCGCTCGTATCCCTTAGCTCCATCTCTACTTCGAGCAAATCTTCCTCATAGGGGCCACCTTTTTTAGGTGGCATTTCTTCGTGAAAGTGGCCCTCCCTGCCAGGCTCTTCTGCATGAGTTTTTTTGCCATGGCGTTGATCATCACCATTACACTTTGTCCCCTGCAAACCCTTTTCATGAGGACCGTCATCCGTGTTATGTTCATCCTGCTGAGGAACCTCCTCAAGTCGTTCCTGCAATTAGACATAACATGCATATTAACATTGCGATCAAAACTAGGTATGACAAAAAGCATAATAAAACAACAAATCACCTGTGACAGTCCTGCATCAGTAGTAAACGTGATTTTTTCTAAGCCAACCCACAGAAGTTACATAATTTCACCCTTGGTAAGCTCAGACCAAACCCCATCTCCTAGATTAGCTCAAGCCTTAACCTTTCCTTTCTCCATAGGAGTCCATTGGGGTGGTTCAGGGAAGAAGGAAGGGATAGTTGTCTCCCCCCTAGGAAGAGTCATTTCCCTTTTTGGGGAGGCACTTACCGTCACTTGCTCTTGGAACTTTTCAAATGCATTGGAAGCACCAACAACATCAAGGAATAATCAAAGAGATTGAGCCTCGACGGCAAAGTCCCTGTAATGTTGACGATAGGCAGTGCATTCCCGCTTATAGAAATATTTGTGGTCTTTCTGCGTCTGCCTCCATTCTTGCACACTTGCGCTAAAGTCCTTCCAGTCTTGATTTTTCTGAGCAAGGAGATCCATTTGCATCCGCTTCTCGACCAGTTCATAGCTGGTCTAGACACTGTTTCGTACGACTGTCCAATAATGGGCATAGTCTACAACAGTCGTCCGCTAGTCCTCGTTGCCCATCGCCTAAGCTTTTAGGAATTCGTTCCATGACCTCAAATCCCCCACTTCATCACCTAGAGCCACCCTCTCCTTCTCTGACCTTTGCAGTCTCTTCCAAAGGTCTTCTTTTATGCTTTGACATTCCCATAAGGAGCTAGTCAAGCGTATAGCACATTTACGCATCTCGTCGTAAATGTTGCACGACACGACGGTTGCTTTCGATGAGGGTTCAGTGGCATCTAAATCAATAGGCTCCGACGGATCCCATCTGAGTCGAGCTCCTAATAACATAAAATGGCAGTTAGGCATAATTAGGTAACATAATACCACAATGGAACAACTTCTGCATAATGATCGTGATGTACCCACTTCAGGATCGATTTTCTCCAAGCGACCGATCATATCTTGGACAATGCCTTCCATAAAGATGAATTTATCAAGAAATTCACCCCAGGATCAAGTCGCCACTGTTGACAAGTGTACGTCCTGGTCACCTATTACCTAGAAGAAGTTCCATATAAGGAAATAATGAAGACATTACGATGACCAATATAACCTTTAGAAGAAATTTCCTAGAGTCGAGTATGCTATAAAAGTTAGCCTCACAGAGTCACAAATCATTTACCTCTTCTTGTCTAGGCCAAAAGGACTGCAGCATCTTCCACTACTGCTCCCTTCTCGCGCTCAGTAACCTACGCGTTGCTCACCTTGTTGACTGGAGCCTCTTCTTCCAAGGCTGGGGCCTCTTCCTCACGCCGCAAAACCATAGCCCCTATTTGAGGGGTTAACCTTTCAACAGCCTTCTCCTTCATTATCACACAATGTCCTCAATTAACACAGAATTTTTCTCTAGTCCAATAAATATTATGCGATGCAAAAGTGTCTATACGTAGCATAACTATAATTATTAGCACATTTCTTTGCTTACCTGTTGGATGATTACTCCTCCGAAACTTGACCTACATCTTCTGCCTCACACCACTCGATGGCTTGACGGGCTCCTCAATCAAACGAGGCTTCTTCCGTGGCACCGACGAGTCCACTATCTCAGCTGCCAGGTTCTTCCCCCTTGACACATCGCCAGTGTAGGAAGGGAGCACCCCACCCATGCTGTCTTGACCCTGCGTTCGAGGCACTACCATATTTTTAGTCATTATAGATAATGACTTCCTGATTCCTTCAGGAGTGTCTTGTGACCGAATAGTGCCGAAAATGTGAGAAATTCATGGTTTGGAAATCTGGCTGCGGTCCTGCTACACCTAGACTCCATTTCTTTGGACTACCAAAAACTCGGCAAAATGTCAGAAGCAAGCTATGAAAAAGGAAAAATGCACATTGAAATGGGATTCAAGCTTCTTGCGAAGCTTGACCATTTCAATGCGTAGGCCTTCAGAAAAATACCTAGCCCAATTGAATCACGTCCCCTCCTCCATGACCTCTTGCATAATTTGGGCCTACTCGATAGTGAGAAATCTCCCTTGGGAGAGGGTCTTTGGGAAGGCCTAGGCTCGGAAAAGGGGGTAAATGGTGTTGCCCACGTCCAACTTGAACCCATCGGCAGGAATTCCTTTAGTCTTCTTCTTAACCCCTAGCCACTCCTCTATCTCTTCCTGGTACTTGGCGCTCCTCTTCAACTTTTCCTCTATAGGAAAGCCATCGAAGGGGACCCCAAAAAGATCGGCGAACAACTAAGTGTCGATGTTAAAATTTACGCACACATTACACACGCATATGCAGAGACGCTCAACTTCTTCACTGAAGGAGTTGACTAAGGTCAACATTTCACCTGTAGTAACATTAGGGGTTATGGCCAAGAATAGGTCCATCAGTCCAGCCTCCTGAAGGTTATTGGTCAAAACAACTGAGGCCACTCTATGGCCAAGCCATCATTGTATCTCCTTTATATCACCATAGCGGAAAAAGATATTGCTCACCTCGTGACCAAAATCCATGATCATAATCTCCCGTGATTCCCTAACTGCGCATCACATAAAATAATAGTTAAGCCGAGGTAACAAAAAATGAGACAACTTCATATATCATCACTAACTGATGAAATTGATTTAATTCATCATCATAATGAAGTTTACTAGGTCTGAATGGCAAAGAAAATGGAGGAATTTTCCTTTGCATGTCTGCAACAGTGAGGGGAGGATCTAAGGTCCATTCCCTATCCAGCCATCTGAGATTTATACATCTAGAAAAGAAGTCGGAATAGCAGGTCAGGTATTTTAGGATTTCGAACGCTAGTTGTTCCATGACAGTAGCTCGCACGTTGCTAATAGAAGTGAATTCACTTATAGCCCTTTCAGTCAATAAAAATGTATCATTATTTCCTAGGAGACTACTGTCATTGATGAAAAATTTACACCATGGCTAAAATTATTTACACTCAATGCAAATTGCATACTGCAACGTAGCGAGACGAGACAAAACAGAAAAAACTTACCCGCCGACATAATACACAGTGCCAGGTGAATTCTGGAAGTAGGTTGTGAGATGACGGGCAATGAACAGAGTATTTTAGGCATGATAATAGTTGAATCTGGGCATCTCCCAGATCCAGCTCAAATGCCTCAAACCACTGGCACTCTGTTCACTGTCTTACACCCACATAGTTTCAATCGTGTCGTCTGTCAGGAACACTAATACACTCTGTGTTGAACCAACCAGTAGCGTCTCCAAAATAGCAACAACTACATCGTCTGGTAGATGCGACTAGATGATTACGCTGTAATTACGAAGAAAAAACTGCAAGAACCCCCCGCATGCCCCTTCGGAACCACACCACCTCCTCCTTTATATGAGCATGAGGAGGAGGAACATTGGCCGCAGGAACATGCATGCAGCATAGAAAGTCCACAATGTCCAAAATGATTAGGACGGGCTTTAACATAATACTGTACAATGAAAACGTATTACTATTAGACAAAACATTTAGACATGAACATTCATCACACTACAATAGGGTTCTTCTAATTCCCAAAAAATTACAGATTCCACTGGAAACGCATAGCCAGAATCGCACAAACCTTTCCAATAGCTCAAGGTCTGTCTCTGACAACAGCGATGAAAGCAACACCGCATATCAATCTAGCATAACATGTAACTATTATGGGAATAAAGGAAAAGAAAAAAAACCCTAATTATGCTACCCATGGGTACAATACCTAGATTTTTCAATTATACACTACGTTTGCTCAGTATTACTCAACATTACCTAAACCCTCGTAACAATATGAGGTTCATGTCCAATAGCAAAGACAAAGGTAATATCACAAACCATAATAGCTTAGTCCGCGTAAACATATATTAACACTCAACGCAACATACACATTCAAGAAAATAATATACGACTATGACGTTGCAGAAAACATAACAATAGTGCAAAAGTGTGTACGACGACTTACCGATTAAGCGGAGTAACTTCCCGGGCCTCGACTCTGGNTGATTGATGCAAAACATTCTCAAACTGCTGGTGTCAGTATAACATGAAACATGAAGATCAAGGCATTAGTTTCATAGATATCGTGTGGATCATGGTCCGAAATGACCCTAAACTAATACATAATTTNCTGTCTAATGGTCTCCCCATATGGGCCTGTTAAGGTTAAGGGTGTGGATAAAGTTACGTTCATTTGTGATTCGTCCTACAAAAATGCCAAAAATGGAAGTTGTTACATTTTTTTTTGCCAATCTATTGAATGGTAAGAGTTTGTTTTTGTTTTCATTGTGTCAAGGTTGCATATTAAAGAGGCTTCCAGTTTAGGGTCTTAGTGGACCGTTACAAATATGCATAGTTTGTAAGACAATGATGAGCTAGGCTTCCTAGATGCTAGTGTATATAAAAAAAAGATGAAGGATGCAACGTGGCGTGTCTAGCATGTCGAGAAATTTGAATTTTTGTATAGATCGTAGTTAATGCAGTCGGATTAGGAGATGAAAAATTATGTATTAGTTTAGGGTCATTTCGGACNGACCATTAGAAAGCTTAATTACACGCTGATAAAAACAGACACTTCCCTTTGTGACGCAACCATAGTAACATCGAAAATATCCCCAGATTGGCCAGAACATCTAGCCCGAACTCTGGACCTGGAGGCTAGTGATGTGACTAAGGACCCTCTCAACAAGGTCCCTGTGGTTACGCACAAAGGCGAAAATGAAACTCTCAGGGTTAGTTCCCTCCTAGACCAATAGACACAGAGTGGCATAATGCAAGTGCTCTAAAATAATACTGCTATATTTGCGTGGTCATATGAAGACATTCTGGGATTAGACCTAAGATTAATACAGCATAACATAATTTTAGACACACGCATCAAAGTAATTAGATAGAAGACACGAAAGATTAAGCCAAAAATCGCACTAGCAGTGCGTAATGAAATCACCAAGCTATATCAGGTTGGCTTCATTCACGCGGTTGATTGCTCAAACTAGGTGTCTAACATCGTAGTTGTTACTAAGAAAACAGGAGGCATACGCATCTACATAGACTTCCGAGATCTGAACAAAACCACCATTAAGGAGAATTTCCAGTTACCAAGTATCAACCAATTGATCGACACAACAGCTGATCACGCGCTTCTATCCTTTATGGACGGTTTCTCAGGTTATAATCAAATTCATATTAATTTGGAGCACTAATTGACTACAACATTCATGACGCCTTAGGGGACCTTTTGTTATACTATGATGTCTTTCGGGCTAAACAATGCTAGGGCAACGTATCAACGAGCCCTAACATACATCTTTAGTGACTACCTTTTTGGGAGATTGAATGACTACATAGATGACATAGCTGTCAAGTCTATAAAGTCGGAAGATCATTCAGAAGACCTAGAGTTAGTCCTTAAATGATGTCTCAAACATGAATTACGGCTCAACCCAAAGAAATGTGTATTCGAAGTCAAAACCAGACGCATGTTGGGGTTTGTAGTATCAGAGACTAGCATCTGAGTCGATCCTAACAAGGTTAAAGCCATCGTTGATTTAACGCCACGTACAAACCTTAAGGAACTATGTGGGTTACAGGGCAAACTACAATTTATCAGGTGGTTCATTTCAAAGTTAACAGAAAAATTACATCCCATGCAACACCTTCT
This sequence comes from Gnetum montanum, assembly GCA_015680685.1. Taxonomy (NCBI): domain Eukaryota; kingdom Viridiplantae; phylum Streptophyta; class Gnetopsida; order Gnetales; family Gnetaceae; genus Gnetum; species Gnetum montanum. The sequence goes on from MNCI01031675.1 coordinate 23,461, forward strand.
TAAGAAGGGTGTTAATTTTGAATGGATCGATCACTACCAGCGTGCATTCGATAACTTAAAAAGGGAGCTGCAATGTTTGACAATGATTTTCCTGCCACAAAGGGATTAGCCTTTTTACATTTATCTAGCTAACTTAGACATGTCTATAGCTACGTTACTTTGCCCAAAAAGGAACGATGGGTCAGAAGCCCCTATCTATTACCTCAGTCATGCTCTATTTGTGTACGAAACAAGGTACAATGAAGTGGAGCATAACTGTTTGGCATTGGTTTTTTCACTTAAAAATGTAGGCATTATCTTTTTCGCAGTCAAGTCAACATAATTTGCAAAAACAACATTCTGCGGGCTATCTCAAACAACTTGTATGAGAGTAGCAGGATAGCTCGTTGGAAAGCTATCATAGCCAAATTTTATTTACATTATCTTGGCTAATCGTGCACCAAAGGTCAGGCTATAGCTGACCAGCTTGCGACATTGCCTATTAAAGATCAAGCTACAATAGAGCTAGAATTTCTAGATGAGCATGTACACAGTTTAAGCCCTGTATCAACAGGCCTCTAAGCAACATTATACTTCGACGGAGCTTCAACTACAAGAGGCGGCAGTGCTGCCATTGTTCTTATGCTTGCCCCCAAGGATGTACATCCATTGGCTTACTGCCTAGCCTTCCCTTGTATGAACAATGTGGCAAAGTATGAGGGGCTCCTCAGAGGATTGTTGACAGCCAGAGAACTTAACATTCAACATCTGGCAATCCAAGGCGATTCGATGCTTGTCATCAATCAAATCAAAGGATTCTACGCCTGCAAAGCTATGCATCTATAGCCCTACTGTGATATGGATAAAGATCTCCTGAAATAATTTGTTACAATTGATGCCCAACTCGTGCTACATAATAAAAACACTATGGTCGATGCACTAACAACACTGGCACTAAACATGCCACCACACTTGTTTGTCACTTGGCCTACTTTAATGATGGAATGTATAGACCCTATCATTCAAGCGATGTAGATTTCTTCATTAAACGTGTGGGGAATGCCAGAATGGTATGATAACATTAAGACTTACCTTCTGCATGGTGAACCACCACACGAGCTAACGCATGCACAAAAAGATGCAGTGCGCAAGCGTGTCAGGCAATACATCATCATCGAAGATAGTACTCTCTGTAGATGCTCTTTCGATGGGGTATTGCTAACCTGCATTAATAATGATCAAGCACAGCAAATAGTTAGCGAAGTCCACAAGGGGCTTTGTGGAGGACACATAGCCCCACGAGCCATGATCGCTAAAATCAGATGTCTATGGTACTATTGGCCGTACATGGAAAGAGACTACCTTACCAAAGTTAATATGTGTGATATGTGCCAGCGTTACAAAATCCTAATACATGTGTCACCAACTGAGTTACACACTACACAGATTACTTGGCCATTCCAACGATGGGGACTGGATATCATAGATCCCATCACGCCTAAATCTTCCGTAGGACATAACTTCATTATCACCGCCACTGAGTATTTTACAAAGTGGGTTGAGGCTATCCCCCTATAGAAGATTATATCTCAACAGGTTTTCCATTTCATCTTAGACAATATTGTAACCAGATTTGGGCTCGCGATGACTATTGTGACTAACAACGGGCCACAATTTAGTAGCACAGAAACCAAATCTTTTTGCGATAACTTTGGTATCAAGTAATCTTTTTCTTCACCCTATTACTCGCAAGCGAATGGTCAAGCAGAAGTAAAAAACAAGGTAATTATAAATCTACTCAAGAAGATTCTCAACAATAATAAGAAACAATGGCATCAAAAAAATCCTCTACGTGCTATGGGTGTACCGTACGACATGTAGGACGGTTACAGACAGGATGCCCTATAGCCTAGTCTATGGATCCGAAGCAATGTTGCCCTTGGAATTACAGGTTCCCTCATTGTGGATGGTCCTCTCCATAGTTATAAATGAGACTCAACACAATGAGTCTAGAATCGTGGATTTAGATTCAGTGGAGGAGAAATGTGTCCAGATGCTCAACACCATCGAAAGATATCAGGACAAATAGAGACAGAAGCATTGGCACAACCTGCATCAACAACTGATCAAGAAAGGAGACCTAGTTCTCAAGGCCATTTGTGAACTAGTAGGCAAATTCTCTGCAAACTAGGAAGGCCCTTTCTTGGTCATCGACGCATACGACAACGAAGCATTCAAGTTAGCGGATATCGATGGTAACAAACACCTGAATCCATTGAATCATATGTATCTGAAGTGGTACTACATTTAAACGCTGACTCAGCTCAAGCGTAAAGGTAACACACATCCGCTATAATGCAAAACTAGTGAAGTTGTACACATTCGCTAAGATGTAAAACTGGCACTTCTTGCATGCGTCCGCCAAGATGCTAAACTGGCAAAGTTTTCGACTGTCCACCATGATGTGAAACTAGCAAGGTAAGCATACGTTTGCTAGGATGCTAAACCAACACAAACTTGTCCCTAGGTCACAACATAAAACTGACACCCACAGCATGGTCTACTGGGACCATAAACTAGCTCTTCCACCATCCAGTACGATGAAAAACTAGTAGGTTTCAGTTTGCCCAGACATTAAACTGGGACCACGGCCTGTTGAGGCTTAAAACCAGCAACACCAGTCAACTAGGACTCAAAACTGGGATCCTTCAACAGATAATCCACAAAGCAAGCGAGTGTGATCACTCTTGCACTGCATCCCTACTAGATGGAACGGGTAAAGCGTTGGAATAGATGCAATGCCGCTACTCCACCAACATCCTACTGATTCCTCAGACATGCCGAAAGGCATACTACTGACTGCTTGGAGATGTTTCTTTGATAGCCGCTCTATAGTTGCAACTCCTGTGATCAACTTCACCACTTGGGGCCCTGAAGAAACTGTGGTCATCCGTAGTCTTAGTGGCCTCCATCCATCGCCGTCACCAGAATCCGGCTTAGCAGATTCATCTGACTTGTTCTTTGCCTAGTCATTTGAGCAAGATGAATCTGGCTATCAATGGTAGCTTCATGAAACACGAAATCATTCTTGGAACCCTTGCTCCTTGTCACGGTCCCTGTTTCTTGGCCTATGCTCTACTTTTTGCTTTGGATGGCACTTGTTTCAACAGCCTCCCTCCTTAGTGATTAGGACAATTGCTTTTACGCTCTGCTCTCTGTTATGTTTTGCAGGTTACTTTCTATGACAACGTTGATCGAGAATGCATTCATTAGAAGGTGAGGTGTCATGACATCCTGAAGTGGTTGCTCAGACTAGCCTAGCTACTCGGAGGTGCAAATCCTACTTCTCCCCCCCATCAAATACATTACTTCGCTTCCTCCTTCCCTTATCCTTACGACTTCCTTTACCCTCTGCTTTGCTTGTACAGAGTGTGAACATTCAATCAAATTCTTTCACATCATCATGTCCATGAACTGATCTAATGCAACTCACCCAGTGGAATGTAGTTAAAAAAAAGAGGGGACAAAGCTTGGTAAAATGGATGTAAAACAACTCATCCAGGCCACATGGGCGCAACACAACTCATCCACGCAAGCCCTTCATATACAGTATGATGGCGTAACCTCTTGCAAATACATTCTCAGAAGGATGTAATGACTTGTTCGCAAAAGTTTCATGTTCACATGCTTGAGTCTTCCCTGAACCTCCCTCCTCTTACTCCTATAAAATCCCTTTTATGCTTTCTTCCCTACCCTACCTTTGCACTTCTAGGTTTGATGGAGCGACATTTGAGCAATCTCTGATGGATGTAGTTGGTGCCTTTACCTTTTGGTGTTTTGTATTCTTTTTTGACGTCTTTCGGGCAAGCCCTCTAAACGTCAACAAAGAGGGGCCATTGAAACACCATAAAAATTTTGAGGCCTCGACGATTTGGAAAAATCTAGTGATTCAGGCAAGGAGTCGTGACAAGGCACAACACAATACAAATAAACTTCAGAAGACAAAACAAAATGATGAGTGCACGGTGGCAAGCCTTCAACTTTGCAAGTTTTCTATGTTTCAAAAATCTTAACTTTTAGCATACTACGCTGTGTTACGCAACATAGCATAACTTCGCGTTACATAGCGTAATGTCAAAGGCAGTCCACCACAACATCAAAGATGGCAAACATCCAAAACTTCAACGACCTAGAAAAAATCCCAAGGTTTAGGCAACAATCTGCAGCATGCCACACATTTCAGCAGGTATTCTTTCTCAGTTAAGGGGACCTATTACGCTGCCTTACACAGTGTGACGTAATAAACCCCGGAAGGATTGATCAGAAACAGAGGAAGCGCGGCGACAACACTTCCATTTTTCGTAGGTTCGCTATTTTACGCTAAATTATGCTATGAGGCGTAATTTAGTATGATGCAGTGTAATCTAGCATGGTGCAGCGTAATAGGCTTTCTAGCGTATCGCAACATAATCAAAGAACAGCCTATCGCCAAAGCCCAAACAAGAGTGGTTTACGACACGCTACGCAGTATGGTGCCGCAAGCTTCAGCAACAAGCACATCAGGTCAACAGCATTATGCAGGTTTAAGACACGCGTCATCTAAATCATGTTTTTCTTTTGAACCTAATCTTATAAATACTCTAGTTGACAAAGATCAAAGGGTTGGAAAAATTTCTTCTAAGATTAACAGATTTTCTCTGTGGATGATTTTGTTTTGGCAATGTTTGGTAACTTTTAGCAAGGATTGATAAGAGAACAAAGAGGATCAGTAATCGCAAGAGTATCGAAGGCAATTGGCAAGAATATTTGGTCAAAAATAGTTTTTTGATGAACATTCTACTTCGGGACCAACCTCCTTGTACCCAGATCCACCAGAATAAGGTACAACAACCTTTGCTTGCTTCATCTTTGAACAACCTTCTTGTTGTTGGTGTGTACTTTGCTTAAATCAAAGTTTTCTTGTAGTCATTGTATCTAATATATTTGGTTTGTGAGTTGAATCCTAGATCTTGGGATTACCTGCGTTCTAAATCTAATCTCTTGTCTTTTATTCACACGAATCTCACAAACCACTTTAAATCGATTACATCATTTTCAATTATCTTCAAAGTTAATAATATTATATCTTCTCATAAAGAACCATCAGTTTGTAATCTAAATATCACAAAATTTTTACTAATCAAGTAAGTCCCTACCTAATCGACAAGACCGTTCAGGGCACCTTGGATTTGTTTTCTCTCCAGCACGGTCCTCGCACGGATCCAGGGTTAGAACTGTGTACACAGACTTTCGTTCGGTATTTCCAGCGATCGACGTTTTCCATTGATCCAATGACTAGGCAAGAAGTAATGGGATTTCTATGCTATGCATAGCTACTTTTTTACCCATCATGGATTGGGCAAGGCCTAGGATCAAGAAGCTTTGCTATAACCTTCATCCATATCATTGTCTTCCGCTTGGAAGGGCAACTCTACCCATGCATTTTCATTTTCTGAACTAGCCTGTTGAGCTGATTCCTTTGTCAAAAAGTTAGTTGCAAAAACAGACACTTCATTCTTAGAGGTTACAACCTCTGAGCCTTGTTCCATGTCTACGTTATTGATAGCCTGCGTAGCTACCTCGTCACCATGGATTACCACCTCTCTACCTTCATAGGGTAGATGGATCTCTTAGTGTATGGGTAAGGAGACAGCCCTAAGTTACACTAACCATGACCTCCCCAAGATCAGGTTAAACCCAGGCATCTCTTCAACCACTATGAATGTTGAATTTGTGTGGAATTGGTACCCCGCCACGAAGTCAATATGGACTATGCCTTTTACCATGACCCATGCTCCATTAAATGACTTTAGGCATGACGTTGTTGTGGGTCTGATCTGGTCGACCAAACCCAGCTTGTCCACAATATGGAATAGGATGACATTTGTAGCAGCCCTGTCATCGACATCTACCCTCCGAACCTTATGTTGGCCAACCCAAATTATGATGAATAGGGATGTTGTGGTCACCTAACCCTTTTCAGGGTCTTCCCTAATGGAACTATCACAAAAATTCAATTGAGATGGCTAAGGTTCTGCAGGCGTAGAAGAAAGCATGACCGAATGGATTTCCTTTTCTTCTGCTGCCATGTTCTCATCAACCGGAATTGTCGTTAACATGCAAACCAAAGCCTCACAGTGCACAGTAGACGTTATGATCAAGTCGTATAGGCTCAACGTGGTTTTTTTTGTTTTAGAGCCTATTTGACCTAGGTGAGGCCACTTAAGAGGCCCTGGCCACCCTCTTGTTTACTACATTTTTCCTCTTCTATCTATTTGAGAAGACAAATTTCCTGAGGGGTAGTTTCAGATCTGGGTTCAGATCCTTTTTAACTAAGCAACGAAGACTGTGCGGGTGTAGCAACGTTCCCTTTCAGCAATGAGGACATAGATGTAGGGAGTAAAGGTGTAGTCTTGGAAGTACCTAGGATGGTACCTTCCATTGACATCTCACCTGCGATGCACACTTTTCATTTCTTAGGACGAGAAGGCTGTGGGGCTGTCTTATGTGGGGTAGGAGCTGTTGAATGGTCTAGTCCCCTAACAACGAACAGAGCTAACGGTGTTAGTGCACGTGATGGTGTAGTTCTACTAACAGGTGGTGTAGGGGCAAATGCCCTAGGAACAGATGGTGTAGGGGAAGATGCCCTAGGAATAGATGGTGTAGGGGCAAATGCCTAAGGACAGACTCTTAATATGAATGGCTGTTGTGGCTTTTGTTAGCCACTGGTCATACTGGTGCGTGGCATCGAGGCACGCGGACCACAAACGGCTACTAGGGCAGTTCAGGATTACTATCAACGTCGATAATGTTGATGATGTAGCCAACGTTGTTGGCATTAAGAGGATCCATGTAGATGTACAGAGATTGATTTTTAGGGCACATTAGGCTTCTTTCATTTAGCACCAGTTTCCCCTGATCAATCATCCTTTGGATGTCATCCTTCAATGTCATACAATAATCCGTGTTGTGACCACACTGTTGGTGGTAGTCACAGAACCGATCCAACCTAAAAGCCTTAGGAACTAGAGGCTCGTTGGGCAAAGCCAACGAGGGGTTCTTGAGGAGTTCATAGTACCGCTGATGCTTCTTAGCCCCCTCCTTCGACATCCATTTGTGTTGGATGTACCCCACTACTAATAGTTGCTTCAGAAGATCTGAAGGCTTAACAAGCAGTGGGGTATACTTCGAGTGATCCTTACATTCAAAGTTTAGTTTGGGTTGTGCAGATGTCTCAGGTGCAGATGTGGATGATTGCGATGTGTTGCCCTATTTGGGCATGAGGTTAGATGCAAGTGTGGCTGGTTCCTTGTTGTTCTTGTTACTGTTGTTGGGTCTCACCTAGTTTGCCACAACGACCACTATGGTAGTCATAGCCTTACCCTTGTCTTTTTCCTTCTTCATGAAAGTCTTCTTATATGCAACATAGGCTGGGTCTTTAGTTGTCTTGGCTGCTTCCTGAATGCTCTTAGTCTGAGCAAAAGCCTGACTAAGAGTGTGGGGAGCAAGATGGTACAGATTAGACTTGATAAAATCATTTACTACACCCTTGAAAATGACCTAAAAATGGACCTCCACGATGGGCTCACGGATTTCGTTGAGGGTAGCGCTCTACCTTCGGATGAATTTCTGGACTAGTTCCATGGGGTCTTGCTTCACGTCCATTAGCTAATCCAGTGTAACTTTTTGTCTCAAGTTGTACTTGAAATGCATCACAAACTGGGTCAGCAACTCCTCTAGAGTTGAGATGGAGGAGCATGGAAGCATGTGGTACCAGTCCATGGCTTTTCTAGTTAAGGACATGACAAAGACTTAGGTGACCATATGTAGCCATTGTTGTAGGAGAAGGGACTCACACCTGAACGTAACAAGTTGTTCATTGGGATCCCCCTCACTATTGTATTTTTTGAAGTGGGGAAGTGGCATCCCAGGGGGTAATGTTAGTGCAGGGACCGCCAGGCTAATGGGATTGTCTTGGTAGAAGTCCATGACTTGTACTTGTTGGTGACCATTTGGGACGCAACAGCCAATGAGTGTCCTTAAATAGGATTTAGGTGCCTATTGGTCTCTGGCAACACCAAGGCCCAAATACCTCCAAATAAACTTAGTAGTTAATGTGAGTATGTGTGTGTGCTGTTGCAACGTGCGGTTGTGAAAAATGAAATGATTACGTTATGTGTAAACTATAGATGACTTGTCTTAAAGAGATTCAACCAACTTTGCCAAGTACTGTGAGTTGTTGAGAGTTCCTATTTTGTTCAATTACCTAGTCTACACAGTGCTTATAATACCTACTTGTAACAAATAAAATTTTGCAAAAACATTTAAGCACAACTCTACGAATCTACTTCTAATTTTCCTCAGAGAGAGAGATAGTTCCATAAGAAAACTAGAAATAGAGCAAGATTCGATGGAAATAGACAAAAAAGAAAGCATATTTGTGTAGACCTCAAATATTTAAACAAGGCAAAATGACACGATTAAACACTTTGCAATAAAGCTATCCCAAATTCAATATCTATGAATTTTTCAAACTTCCAAAGCTCAAATAAGCAATTTCTTCAAGAAAATCCTACTATGCTACCAAAAAATTGCTGCGTAAACTATCACGTACGAGACTCCATTTTGGCTAGATAATGGACGTCAACAATTACATTCAATAGAACCTTAAAAAGACTTGACAATTTTTGATTGAAATACCACAAACATTCACTTTAAAGAGATAAAGAAGCTATTCTGGTCCCATCAAAATACCAAAGATTTTCTGAACCCTCTTGACTATTGAATTGTTCAACGGCATGACTACAAGCAGAGGCTCTCTTACAACGATCTCAATAGCAATTCTTATACGTTTCACAATAATTGAATTCACTACTAAAATGCTCTTAAGGCTTTTAAACACAAGCACTTCTATGGCAAAATTTTAACAGAAATTTCTATCGAGCAACAAGAACAATAAGAGCAATCTAAAAATCCCAAAATTACTTGCCAAGGATGATACTATCTAAACCACTAGCTAAACAATTTAAATGAAATAGAAATAAAACATAACTCACAGGACTATGACAAAGAGGCTAAAATATTTTCCTTAGCAAGCCATCTTACAAGCAATTTTTCACAATTTCTTCTTTACAATGCTCTTCTCCCAAGACTCAAAGTGTGTCTCTAAGTAAGAGACCAAGTGATGTTATATGAGACCTCAAGTGATTTGTGATCCAAAAATGACACCCCAAGTGATATGTAAGACCTTTTTCTTCTTCCCCCGTGTGTTCCCTTCCTACCCTTGAAGCCCTTTTATAGGGTTCAAAGGTAGGTAGGTAAGTTACAAAATATCTTGGGTGGTTATAACCACCATGGAGAAAAAAAAGCTGCGGGTGAAAAGTGTCCCATGTAGTTGCCAAGTGTCTTCATTTAGTTGCCAAGTGTCTTCATTCAGTTGCCAAGTGTTCGCCATGGAGATAAAAAGGTTGCGGGTGACAAGTGTCCCATGCAAGTGACAAGTGGCCATTGTGGAGATAAAGAGGTTGTAGTTGACAAGTAGCCTATGCAATTGACAAGTGGCCCTTTAGTCGCCAAGTGTCTTCATGGTAATCAAAATTAAAATTATTTACAAATATCATAGTTGTAACTATCATAGGAAGTTACAACTTCCATAGGAATAAAAGGGATAATAGCCAAATGTCTTCTTTACAAATGATGCTATACAAAAGTCCCTTAAATCTCTTTCCATTGTGAATAAAAACACCCCTTTCTAAAGTGGAAAGGATGTTGAAGTAAAATAAGGGGCTTAACAAATTTTAGCAAAATGAATGATGCTGAAGCCATGTTAATGATAAAACAAAGACCAACAATTGGATAGACATATTTATCAATCGAATTTAACAAGCCATCCCAAACTCCTAACGTGTTTCCAGTTGATCCACCTTCATTATCGCTGGAAATGATTTCCAGATGCACCATGTTCATGTGCAGATGTTCAAGAAGAAGGGATTCAAGCCTAGATCAAGGTCCTCCACCAATGGCGTTGAAACCAGAAACCCTAAAGATCGGTGCAGTTGTCAAGTTCTCAATGGCAGACATTGGCAGAGTCCCCTATACCCATTTTCGTGACCGCCATGGTTGCAATTTTTTGTTGGCGTACATAGACAACGCCATGCCAGTGCCACTATCATCCTCTCTGTCGGCGCCCACCATATTTTTTAGGCCACTACGCTAGCCTTGAACTCTATCAACTCGTGTCGGTGCAGGAAGAGGATTGCGCCATCCAACAAAATGCCGGCATCATGCAAATTTCCTGTCAAACCCTCACGGCACGGTAGGCTGGATTTCCAGGAGGATTCTGCAATTTCTTGCGTGATTCTACGTCATTGCTAGTCGTTAGGGTTTGAGCGAGCAGTAAAAAAATAGAGGAGATGGTAGAGATGATGGAGGGAGTCATGAGAGTGGCTGAGGTAGGACAGGAGCTATAACGCGGATCGTCGAGATCGCTGAGCAAAGCTAATTCTTGTGCGGCATTAGAGTATCAGCAGAGCTTTGTGAGTGCCAGCATAGAGAATGCAGCGTAGGCGAGCTACTCGTTCAGCTTCATCAGGAATTGTAGGTGGAAATGCAACCAGTAGGCTTATTCTCCTTCTCTTCTTTCTCGTTCATGGCTGAATTTTCCCGATACTGCATGCTACTGGAGTATCTATGATTTCTATTTTTTTTTCTTGCATCCAATAAAAATGACCGCACATAGCAATGCTATCATAATTTCTGACCATAAAGGTTTGCTCAAGTTGCAGGCCATGATTGATCTTGTTTGCATTTTTGGAGAGACTGGAGACATAATTAATTTTTTTTCTTGCAAAATATAGCTGTAAATGCAGATTCACTACAAGACCTCCATGTGTGCTCTATATTTATTGAATTTTTGGGACCAGATTCTTAGCAGGATGCCCTTGTCTTGTTGGTTGTTCAGACAACAGATGAAGCAAGAATCTCCAATGGACTCATAGGAAGAAAAGTAGATCTTATTAATTCTTTAAACATGGCACCATAGTCCAACTAAGACTCTGCTTTAATACATATGAGTGCCATGATTTTTACAGCCAGTTCAGGATACGCACCTGTTGCACTCTCACCACTGAGCATTACGCAATCAATACCATCAAGAATAGTATTTTCTACATTAGTTGTTTCAGCTTGAGTTGGACGTGGAGACTTAATCATTGACTCCAACATTTGGGTTGCAATTATGACTAGTTTGCCTAAGAGATTGCACTTGTAAATCATCATTTTCTGTGCCAAGAATATTTTCTCAATCGGAATCTCCATACCAAAATATCCTTGAGCAACCATAAAAGCATTAGACTCTCTTAAAATATCATCAAAATTTACAACACCTACCTGATTTTCAACCTTTGACATTGAAATTACCTTTTTTGGCATGCTTCCCAAGCACCTGACTCACGTGCACTAGATCTGAACCCTTACGAATGAAGGAATGACGATCATATCTATCCTTCTCTATAAGAGTTAGCAGATCAACCACAATACTAGGGAGGTTAATGTTCTCTCCCTCCCCAACAACAATCGTGTTTTTACAGTGGAATCTTACTATCCCAGCTGTGGGATCCATGGATAATACGGTCAGCGTGATGGTACCATTAGCGCATAAAATTGTGTTGCCAGGATTCAAGTCTATAGACAATTTTTGGTAGCTCATGGAGATCATTTTAGTGTCTCCTTTTATATTGTAATCTATAGTAATTGTTAATTCCTAACCCTCCTGTTGCTGAACTTTACCATCCTTAAAAAAAAATAATGCAAATTTCCAGGCCCTTGAAATCTTTGCCCCAGATTTACCTAGGGCTTCCTACATTTTTCTTTCAATTTCATCATGCCAACCTGTTCCATAAAATGGCCAAAATGTGCCAACAGTACTGTGTCAAACCTGATAGCCTTGAGGTGTTTTATTTCCTCGGTAAGGGTCTAAATAAGCTGGAATGCTTGATCCAAACCTAGAGATGATGTAGATGTTTGGGGAACTACCAGAGCAGCTCCCATCTATGGAGTAGAAGGGGCAGCAACATGATCCATCGATGATGTCATTGCAGTGGCCCCTGTGAGCTGTGCTGCTTGCGTTGTCCACCACCTGGCAGGTGGTGCTGTTGGAGTGGTAGCTGCAGGTTGCACCATGGAATGGGTGGCTTATGTGTGAGGTGGAACAAACCATATTCCCACGCTAGGTTGTACTATTTGAGGGGTTTGGTAAGTCTAGTGGGGAATGTAGTGAGACATCTACAATGGTAGCGTAGTAGGAGGAGAAGTAAATGAGGACCACCATGTAGACAGGCCTAGGCCCGCCACTGACGGTGGGACAGGTGTAAATGCCGAAATAGAGGAAAAAGTTGCACACGACTGCGAGATACGTATGGTGTGAATGTAAGGCAGGGTATCCGTTGTTGGGGTGTGTTGTGAAGCAAAAAAGAATTGATGAACAACTACTTTAGGAGTAGTGATTGGGACTGAGACAGGGATGTGGCCGTGTTGATACGCCGAGGGCATGATACGGCTATCCATGACAAGTGGAATCCTAGGCTGCAATGGCATAGTCGTGACCCCAAAAGGAGTGGCAATGGACAACAGGTTGGTCTAGAAAGACTGGGTAGGAGGGACAGTGGTAGGGTCGGCTTGACCCCCATCGTTGAATTGAGAATCCAACTCCTCTTGTCCATCCTGGAAAGCCTCATCGTGGTGAGACATTGTGTCTTGCGACTTCCTAAACCTAAGGACCCAGATCAGTTGATATAGAAGCCATTGGTTTGTTTGCATTAATGGGATGGAAGCGCCTGGAGTGGGAACAAACTCCTTCCCATTATAGTAGGTGAACTTGAAGCTACGTTTCTCTTCAAGCTCTTGTGCATCTAAAGACAGGTTTGCCTACACCTTAGCGCAGAGGAAGTTATATCACTTGTGTTGTTGGGCCAAGCCCTCAGTCCCCGGTTTTGGATCCTGAGGAATCGATGTGGCCCCAGCCCTAGGCTGAGTGGTTCTTCATCACTTGTGATCCCTTGAACCATGAAGGGAATGTCAAGGTTAGAGGTAGCAACAACGGTAGTTGAAGAAGTCATTCTTGCAAGGCTAAAGGAGTCATAAACAAGGAAAAAATAGGAGATCTAACAGTGATCTAAGGATTTATGTCCTACAGGGTTCCAGAAGAACCGTCGTAGCGACCAATTTCCACCACACGATACGTAAAAAACATCAAAAGGGTGTGACGTTTACACTAGCACGTACTGAGGTACAAAAAGCAAGCAGGACTACCATAAAAACAAGGAGAACAAATGGCATTTGGAGGCTTTATGTACTGTAGGGTCCCGAACGAACCGTTGAAGCGACCGATCTGTACTGCAGGATGCATAAACAACCACAAAGGGTGTCAATTTTATGCTAGTACATTCCAAGGTATAGAATGCATACAAGAATACCATAAAACATAGAAAGGGAAGCAAAAGGCCCTCCATCTAGCGCCAGAAAACTGTAGTGATTGAAAACTTCGACGGTTGGAAACACTGAGAGGTCGTTGGTCATGATAGTTTTAACCCCGAATCCACATGAGGATTGTGCTGGATAAAATGGAAATGGGGCACCCTGAATGGTCTGGTCGATCAAACAAGGACTTAATCGGTGTTACTATAACCTTTTGCAAATGTCTAAATGAAAAGAAATTCTTATAGTGAAAAATAATAAATTTTAAATGCGAGGAGATGAAAATGATGTAAAAATGCAATGACAAGCAGGAAAGCAATGTAAACTAGAGATAAGAAAATGCACCACTTCAAGATTATGACTCTACTCCGTCAAAGTGGATACAATTGGTTGCACAACACTCGGAAGCATAGAGAACCCAAAAGTAACCAAGATGCTCAAAAGCAAGCCAACAATGTACTTGAATGCAGGTTCAAGAGCCAACAATGCAAAAGCGATACAAGGCCAACCAGGTTAGCTTGAAACAAATGGAGTTTATTTTTTGGTAACTGCTAACAGAATTTAACAACTGCTTAAGTTTGTTGTTAAAATGCCAAATGAAATTTTGCTAACATTTTCCAACAATAATTGCCAACTACTACTTAAATTTCCTCATGAATGCTAATTTGCCAACTTGTTAATCCTTTTGTCCTTTTTTTTAACCAATCTATTTGCCAACCAACCCCTTGAGCATTTCTTGTCGAGGTATTTATAGGGCCAGGAGCATGCGAGAAGTGTGGTTTGGATGCCACGTACCCTGGACCCACAAGGTGTTGACGTGTCTATCCTACATGGACATGTAAAGCTGATTGCTTGATGAGCCTGCCATGTTGTAATTACGCTGTTAGAACATGGAGATGTGTGCCAACGATGCAGAGAAGGAGGGAGACGCATTGATATAGTGTAGCTACCTAGTACGCTATGCTACGCTTTGAGGCATAGCATGTTGGCGTGGCGTAGCAAATTGCTACGCTGTGCTACCTACTACGCTGCACTACACTTTGGAGCGTATCATGTTCACATAGCGTAGTAGATTTCTATGTTGTGCTACCTGCTACACTATACTATGCTTTGGAGTGTAGCATGTTGGCGTGGCGTAGCAGCTCTGCTACACTGTGCTACGCTATGCAGTGTAGCATAGCGTAGCCAACAGTTTGAAGGAGAAAATTACTTTGGAGTCGACTACATGCACTAAAAACCTTTGAACTATTCTGACTGGTTCTGCATGTTTGCTACACTATACTACACTACGTAGAGTAGAATATCATAGCAGCCAGCCTTAACTACGAAAATGTTAGCAATTTGCAAACTTTGTTCTTTGCAATGTGAAGCCTTTGAACTTGCTGATCTTGTCTCCTAAGATGCCTTTGTCTTTCTTACATCATCGCTACGTTGTGCTACGCTATGTGGGGTAGCAGAGTGTAGCAACCGACATAGCCTGCATCTTTTTCTACCTTATCCACTGAGTTTTCCGAAAGGCTTGAAGTTCGAACGAAGCAAATGGCTTTGGAAGGCTAGGGGTGCCTGCTAAGTGTATTTGAAATCACCAAGAAAGTTGGGCCTTTCTGTCTTGCTTTTGCTACGTTGTGCTACGCTGCATAGCATAGCATAGCGTAGCACTTCGTCCCGCATCTTTTAAGGCTTGCTACGCTACATAGCGTAGCGTAGCATATAAAACTTCTTGACTTAGAAAATTTGCTTAACTATTTTGCACATCCTGAGCACCACCGACAACCCTGCGCATCAATTCGGAGTAGACTGTCAGCTGGATGAACTTCCCAGGTGGGCAGACCAAAGAGTCTGTTAGGCCTGTCAACACTGGACGTAGAAAATTTGCCAAACTAGACATTCTGAACTTGGAACATTCATTTCTTGCTGAAGTGACATGATGCTTCCTGGATTCCAAGGACCTGTTGAAGCAAGAATGCCTTGAAAATTTAGGGTGTTTCATGTTCGTCTTTGGCTTCTTGTTGAGGTGGAATTATTCTATGTATAGAAGGGAGGTTTGTTCATTGTGGGGTGTTTACTTAGGATGGCCGAATTTGAGTATTCGTGATGTTTTGACTATGAGCTCTTCTATTTGGAGGAGTATACAAATCATTCCTAGTTTTTTGCTAGGTGTTATTCATGATGTCAATAAGTCTATGGTAGTTATGTGGGTTGGGGTCACTTACCATAACTTGTTCTAATGAGGAAACCTCTTTGTTTTCTATTTCATGAGGTACATTAAGGAGCATAAAAGGGTTTTTCCATTTTGTTGACCTTGGGTGTTGTCACCATATAATGCTAAAAACTGGGGACAAGTCTTCTCAAAATGTTGCCTAGTGTTATGGAGATGATAATAATTGTCATTGACTAATGAATTAGGCTTTTTTGGTTGTATAGGACCTTTGTTGTTGTTCCACTTTAGTTCAATTACTTTATTTGAAAATTTCTGCAGTGAAGTTAATATTTTGGTCATTTGATTTTGAGTTTAAGTTGTAGGTCCAACATGATTGGATATCCCATTTGGGTTTACAATGGATTGGATTAAGGCTTTTGATTGGTCATCATTCAAACTAGTGTTGGATGGTAGGAATGAGAAAGATGTGGGACCCTAAAAATAGCTATCTGTAAATTGAGTTATTTAAAAGGGAGTGGGAATTTGAAACATGGTATTGATTATTGGGAAAGTTGGTAGAGGTAGAGGGTTAGATTGCATAGGATTAGTAACACTTATCATCCCAAATTAGGTTTGAATACTATTCATGAGGGTAATTTGTTCCAACTCAATAGCTTTAACCATCTCTCCCTGTATTTGTATTATGTTGGGATTACATTTGATGACATAGGCAAAGAATGGATCAATAGTGGATAAGTAAAAATTGAGGATTCCACTAGGTTGTGGGTGCATCTCACTTGGAACATAAGTGAGCTGATAAAGGAATCTTAGGTTGTAATCTTGGACATTTTCCCCAAGTAGCTTTCTTAAGCTTGTGAAGTTGTTTGATGCTATGGTAGGGCTAATAAACTTGTCAAATTGAATTTAAAACTTATTTTTAAACTCTTAACATGAGTCGATGGAGGCATTAGAGAGCATCAAAAGCCATTGGGTGGATTTACTTCTAAAAGTTGTCACAAACACCCTATATGCTATGTCATTTTGTACAATGTTATGGATGTTTAGTAAGGTATTGAAACATTGTATATGTTGGTAGGCATCACTAGCAAGGTTTGTGGGATTTTGGGATGTAATGATAGTTAGTAAAGTTAAAGGGATTTCTCACCAAGGGAGTTGGAGGTTGATTGGCTGCCATCCTAGTTTTAGTTCTCCTAGGGATAGAACTTGGGAAATGTGAAACTTGTTGCTTCCTTAATGTAAATTTACGGGTGCTTGGTTGGTTAGGAGAAGAGTGAGATAATTCTTGTTGGGAGAGTTTTCTCATAAAACAAGAATCACATAATATAAATGTTAAAATAAAGTTATAAAATTAAGGAAAATAAATATTGCAATAATAATTTTTTTTACCAAAAAAACCATTAAAATATACTATTTAAAAATTTTTTAAAAGAAAAATAAATTCATAAAATTGCAATATTTATAAAATTAAAAAGGAAAATACTATAATAAAAAATTTTAGAAAAATAAATTTAAAATTGAATAATTAAATAAAACCACCTTACCTAAGCCAAGACTAAGGTAAGGTCCACCAAAATCAAAATTAGGAAAAGAAGATTTAGGATTGAAAATGACAATTTTTAGAAAATAGGAAACATCAATTTTCAAAAAAAAAAAAAGAAAAACAAAATAAGGGGTTTGGAGATAGAGGTTTGCAAAGAAGCAAAATAAAATTTAGGGAAACAACAATATTGAGATAAGAACAAAATATGGAAAATGAAATTTTCGAGAAATGAAAATATATCATGAACTAGAAAAGGGCAAAAAATAGATAATTTTTTTAAAAATAGAAAACAAAGGTCAGAAAAATAGCCCTCCCTCTAATGCGAAAAAGGTGTTGATGCATAAATTTTGGATGCACCAACACTAAGAAAAGAACTCGTTTGAGGAGACTATTGCCTAGGGTGTCTCTCGTATGGGTACAAAAACCCAAGAATAGTTTCAAAACAATAAACCAAACAAAAAAAATGGGAATTTAAATTGAATGACTATCTTGAAATTCAAGAATACAATAGGTATTTAAAAATAAATAAAATTTTCCCTGGTCTCCCATTGTCGTCATCAATCCATCATTGTCGATAGTGCCCACTACCAAGCAGGAAAATCCTAACCGTTGTTGAAGAGGGAGAGAGATAAATAGTGGGAAAAAGAGAGAGAGATCTACTCTAATTACCCACCAAGCACTTACTACACATACGTTGTCAGAATGTGTCACCATTGTCACATGAAAAGTGGAGGAAGAAGAAAGAGACTACTCGTTGTAGCCATCCATCATATGCCTGTAACTCTAGAAGAGAGAGAGAGATTTTCCATGCTACCGAAACATGCTACCACCCCTTGTTCCCTATTGCTACCACCACCTAGATAGACTATCATGCACCACTCGACACCTGCAATGCGTCACCGATGTCATTGTCACGTGCAAACAAAACATGCCCCTGCTATCCATCGTTGTGTTGATTCTTTGTCTATCGCCACTTTCTAGGGAACAGAGGAGAGAGAGAGAGATGTTCTTGTTGTACACTCTATGTATTGCAGATGTGTCTCCAATGTGTAGTAGCAATAGCCATCGTTGGGGGCGAGAAAACAAAACTTGACGCACTCTTGTCTACCGTACACGTCCACCATTGCTAATCTTCATTCACTATGTTGCGCATTACTACTTCAAACCTGTAGAACAGGAGGCCCAATCCTAGTTGGTGATGCTAGCCATGCACTCACCATCACTTGCTTGCAGGTAGAAAGAAGAGAAAACCCTATTGTAGTCACACATAGCCACATCCACCTCACTTGATGCACATGTTGCCACCCAACTCAGCATGATTGCCACCATTACCTATAGTCATTTGCTGGTTGACCATCGTTTGGGATTAGACCACTATGTTAACCACTACTGTCGTCATTGCAAACAGTTCAACGCTACCTTGTCGAAGAAGGAGAAGGCCATCGGATCTATCTGCCTTAGTTTTTTGTGTCCCAAAGACTTTGATCTTCTTAGATGTCATGCCTTCATCTAGTTTAAATTTGCACGTTCCACATCGGTTACAGCAATGTGTTTCCTGTAATGCCCACGTCCACCTCAAATGATTTATGTAATCATGTATTTTTGTAGAAGAGGCACTCCTAAAGCAACCTGAGATTGATGGATTTTCTAATGTAGATCTAAATGATCTAGATGCCTTGTTTAGTGAGGCGGTGTTGGGTACATCCCCCATCATCACTCTAGAGGAAGAGGAGGAGGAGCCAGGTATGCTCATACCATAATGCTTTTGTTATATCTTATGGTTTAATTTTGTTTTTCATCCTAACCATTCAATGATTGTTATGATTATAGTAGTTCTTGAGCCACAAATGCAAGCCCCTATCCCTAAGTTTTGTGTGAAATCATGGGTGGAGACTCTAGACAAGGTGAAGTTCATGCATAGGATGGCTAAGGACATCATCAACTGGTTACAATAGGTTGCATGCGAGATAGGTAAGGACTTTATTTTATATCGATTAGTTGTTTCCCTATGTTTTTGTTATGGCTATCTTAGGTTTTATATTATGTTTATTAGTTATATTTTTATATTTGTGTAGTGCCTTCTACAAAATGGGACCCCGGCAGAGACATGAATATTAACTTCTTGTTTAAGCTTCCCTTCTATGTATCTAGTGTATCCTTGAAGATGTATGAGACTGATACTAATCTAGAAATGTCATGTGAAAAAACTTCATAGGAGCTAGAGAGATCCAATGAATTCCTATGGGAGAAAGTTATGGCCTTAAGGAAGAATACTCAATAGTAGGAGGAGATAATTAGAGAACTTTGAGATCACAAGGCCTTTATGAAAGCCCTAGTGGTTAACCCAAGTAAATTTCAAACTAAGGAGATCATGTGGGCCCACCATTAGCATAGAATTTGGGACAAAGTAGTGATCTTATGGGAGATTTCTAAATAA
>MNCI01031676.1:0-24827 GCA_015680685.1 Gnetum montanum
TACTAGTTGAATTTATTGATATGGGATGGTCTATGAAGCTTTAATACTGGTGTCTTTAATCATCCTCATGTTTTATTAATTATTCATGGACTTCCTCTTTTAACCTAGCATCTCTTGAATTTTAGAAAGTCCCTTGTTTTGTTGAATTGCCTAATCTCCCTTTAATTTTTGAAAGAGTTGATAGAGATATTGTCTCTTGCATTGGGCCAATCAAGCACACTGATACCTTAGGTACACCTAGGGGTCTCCATAGGGCTCTCTATATGATTGAAGTGGATCTTCACTTTCTTAAGCAAAATATTATTTTACGTGTGGGTAGAATTAACTACATGCAAAAGGTTTTTTTTTTTACATATTTCCTAAGTCATGTGACTATTATAACCAAAAGGGTTATATATTTGTTTTGTGTTCTGTTATGTTGCGAAAAGGTGCAATGCAATCATGACAACAACAAGCTTCTTCTAATGCTTCTAAGGTTTCCCCTATTAATGCCAAGGATCTAGCCAAGAACGTTTCCTCAAGCAAGTTTACAAGGAAGCCACCTTCTCAAACTTCTTCAATGACTAAGGGCAACCAACCTTATGTTCTTAAGGTTTCAAAGAACCCTATTATTGATTTTGACAATTTTTAAATGGTTCCTTAGTGTAGGAAATGTTAGGATAGTCCTTTTTCTAGTGACATTATGCCTACTCTTTAGTTTGATCAACCTACTTAGAATATTTTACTCACAAATAATCTGTTTACTTCTATTGGTCACAATATGAAGATCATTTCCTTAGACAATGTTGATTCTATGGATAGGGCAGGAGCCTCCTCCCCCTTCTCTAAATGTTAATTTTTTTTATAGAATGTCCAGGGTCTTACCAATAGACTTTAGACAAGGATGGTTGGTATTTTTCTTCCTTCTCTACTTCTTCTTCCTGACTTTATTCTTCTTCAAGAGGTTAAAATTTCTAATTTGAGTATTATTGTAATAGGAAATAGTATTATGAATGACTCTATAGTCTTATCTACTAATCATACTACTGGTCAAGGTGGCACTACCCTTATTATCAATATGTCTTGGTCTAATAAAATTCTCTCTCATGGTAAACATACCTCTATAGTTTGGGCTCTTCTTCAAGGTGCTTTAGGTCCTTTCAGTATTGACAACATTTATGCTTCTACTATTTCTGCTACAAGAGCTGGTGTTTGGTAATTTCTTCTCCAAAGTTTTTCTAACATTCCTTGGCTCTTTAGAGATGATTTTAATATGATCAAACATTTTTATGATAAAGTTGGTGGAGCTTCCTTTTAACTTATAGGCCACGAGCTCTCTCTGTGGTGTGATGTTAAGGAACACTTTTGTTTCTTTGATGCTGCAAGTTCTAACATTCACCATGATGATTGATTTGTGTGGTCTAACCTCTAGGCAAGTACTAATCAAATTTGTGAGAGACTTGATTGATTTTATATTTCCAATTGTTCCTATTGGCTCTATGATGATCATGTTGTTGTCCACCAAGATGCTACCCTCTCAGAACACTTTCCAATTTCTATTAATTTGGAATTTGGTTCAAAATCTCTAGCTCAACATCATGAGCTATTTTGTATAAATGCCTCTTTATTTCTTACTCCTTATGGTAAAGGTATTTTGACATTTCTTTGAAATGCTGAGAGGAGGCCACCTAGTAATTCAGGTTAGATTGACTGGTGGTTACATGCAACTTGTTGTATTTATAATCTTATCCATTGGTTGGCTAAGTAATATGCCAAGAGATGTAGGAAAACTAAGGAAAACATTTGTATTGAACTTCAACAAATTAACTCTATGATACAACATGATTCCTTTAATGTTACTCTTCAACAATGACTGACTTATGTTTGCCCATTCAAACAATAATGGGATATGTATAATGCTAAATCTGCTCTAATTAAAAGTTGTTTCAACTGGTTGAAAGTTGAGGGAAAGCCTTGTAAAAGTTTTTTTAAATTCTAAAAAGGTAGAGGCACTTTACCTACTATTAACTTTATGGACATGGATGATCATCTTAGTTCTAATCCTCATATTGTTAATGATTTTCTTGAAAGACATTTTCAATGTATCTTTGTCTAAAATGAGTTTGATCAAGATGAGTTTTCTACTAATTCTTACCATTTACCTAATAGCATCCATAGTAGTCACAATCATCTTCTAGCTCAAGATATCTCTCTTTTCGAAATAAAAGTAGTTGTATTTAGCTTGGCCAATGATAAAGCTCCTCGTTTCAATGAAATTTCCATTGAGTTCTTTAAAAATCATTGGGATGTTGTTGGATTAAGCCTCTATTGTATTTTCGTTGAAGCTATTAATCAATGATCTCTCAGCCTCGAGCTAAATAGAGGACTTATTCATCTTATTCCTAAGGAATCTGATCTCTCTTTGATTGGTAATTGATGCCTTATTACTCTCCTTAATTCTATTTATAAGATTATGGCCAAATTTCTTTCTAGAAGATTAAAGCCAATTATTCCTTAGTTAATAACTCTAGCACAAACAAGTTTTGTCAAAGGTAGATATATTCTTGATAATGTTGTTACGACATGGGAAGGTATGCAATGGGTTAAGGCTTCCAATCAAAACATAACTTTTCTTAAGCTTGATTATGATAAAGTATATGATAAAATTGAATGGAAATTTATTATTGCCTACCTTCATAAATATGGTTTTAATGAAAAATTTATTAGGATGGTGGAAATCTTCTTCGCAGATGCTAATGCCCTTATGGCTACTAATGCTGGCTTAACTAAATGTTTTAAGCTTGAGCACTTTGTTAGGCAAGGTTACCCTCCCACTCCTTATCTCTTCATCCTTGCTATGGATTTCTTAACTCATACTATTCATATGGATAAGGAGAAAAATTTTCTTTAAGACAATTTTATTAATTAAAATGTTCCTTCCTTAATATGCATTTTCATATGACTCCATTTTTATGATTAAAAACAACAAAGCTACTGCTAATTGTCTTTTTTATCATGTTGATCAATATTGTAGACTCTTTGGCTCTCAAATTAATTGGTTCAAATCTTTAATCTTTTGAAATAAGGGAGTTCAAGCTTGGGCTTTGTCTAAGTCTTGGTAAGTTTTAGAAAAGGATCATGTTTTTAAGTTTTTGAGCATTCCCTTTTCCTTTGCTAGATATTCAAAAACTTTACGGTATGTTACAGTGAAGAAAATGAATAAGAACTTGTTAAGTGGAAGGAGAAGTAGCTTTCTATGGTTGAAAAATTTATTATTTGTAAGAATATTATCTAGTCTACTAATGTGTATTATTCTTCATGTTGGGCTCCTAGTATTTTTGCTTATCGTGTCATTGATCAACTTAGAAATTTTCTTTGGAATAGTAGCCATTCTAGGAAGGGATTTTATCAGGTTTCTTGGAACATTTGCACCTCCCACAAAGAGGATGACGGATTAGGACTTCTAAACTACTATAAATAGGGTATTTTTTTATGTGCCAAATGGGTGGAGAAATGCTTATCTGGTTCTAAGCCTTTGAAACCTTTTTTCCTTAAGTGCATAGAGATGGAAAAGTCAAAAGGTAGTATTTATTGGAATAATACTCATTTTTAAAACTAGATTCATTTTCCAAAATGTACTACTATTTAAGGTTCCATAGTCATTAAGCACATCTAAAAGGCTTGGAGTTCTATTAATGAGCTTTAAAACTTTAATAATATTACTGTTCCTTCCTCTATGCTTCATAATATTTCTCCTTGGTGGCTTTCCATTATTAATGAATCTTGGGCAATTAAGCGTCCTCATCTCTGGAGTACTTGGGGCAAGCTTGGCATCTCCTCCCTTTCATCTCTTTGTTACATAATCACTAGATTACTTGGTTGAGTGTCAACTTCTTTATAGTATCAATGCTACTCAAAAGTCTACCTTCTGTGATATTTTGGATAGCTTGAAAAAAAGTGTAGTTATTTAGGATTCTCATCATGGTTTTCTTGATATTTCTTCAATTACTGATCATTAGGTTTTCCCCTATCATTCTAAGACAATGCATTCTCTTATTAATTCTAATACTAATATCTAGTGTAGATTCAACCATCTTTGAAAGGTTAATCTCAATGTGTAAGTTTGGAAGCAACATATTTAGATGATTTGGACTACCCCTACTCTTTTAAGGATTATATATTTTTTGTGGTATTTGATCCACCAAGGTTTACCTATTGTTGTTCAACACTCTCATTGGGTGTTATAGACCCTAGATGTCCTAATTGTAATATGGAAGATACGTTTATCCATTATTTTCTTACTTATTTCCTTGCTCACAATTTTTGGACTTGGTGTAGTAGGTATTTAAAGGGTTTTTGGCCAAGATTAGATGAGGCTATATTTGGTAACACTCCTCAACTTTAAGGATCATTGCTTTCTACTTGGTGTTGGCTTTGACCCTTTATCCTTCATGCCATATGTGTACCGTCTGAAATCGTCGGTCTCCGGCTGGAAGGAAACAGGGACCGGGGGATCGTGGGACACGCACAGATGACCCTACCTTCGCTTGAGGGCAAGCTGGAATGGACGAAGGTAGAGTACCTTGGGTGGTCCGCACGCGAATCAGACAAGGATTTCCCCAAACGTACACCGAGGTGCTATACACTGGGTTATATGTGGACGGCGTAACAGACGTAAATGGAGCGTAAATAGCGTAAACAGGGCATGAACAGCATAAACAGCGTAAACAGAGCGTAAACAGGGCATGAACTGCGTAAACATTGTAAACGGAGCGTAAACAGTGTAAATAGCGTAAACAGAGCGTAAACAGGGTGTGAACAACGTAAACAACGTAAACAGGGGTTAAACGTAAAGATAGCGTAAACAGAATACATGCCACAATTAATGAAAACTGTAATAGATTTTAGGAAGAAAATGCAGAAATATTATTGCAAAGTGAGGATTACAATGCACCAGTCTAACACAGTTGTGGCTTTCACACAAGGCGGACGAATAGCCCCAATGGATGTAGGGATGACTATGAGCTTGTTCAAACTATAGGCACAGCGTATGGAGGCTGTATGTTCTGCATATAGGGTTGATGTCCAGTGTCTAGGTTTCTACTCTGGTTCCCTCTTTTTTGCCTCTGGTTTGCTTAAGGTGCCCCCCTTGATCTAGTGAAAAATCCAGGTTTTTATGAGATCTTGAGCATTAGATTCGGATCTGGAAGGAGATGAGTGGCTGTGAGGTGAGAAAAATTCGGATCGGGAGATAGGTGGTGCATTGACCGAGTGCAGGATATGTTACAACTGTCCAGCGTACAACATGCTAGCGTAGAGGATGCCAGCATAAGTGTATAGCATACCAGCGTAAAGGATGCCAGCGTAAGCGTATAGCATGCCAGCGTACATAAAAAATGTACCCAGCTTATACACATGAAAATGCTTCATTTTAAGGTCAAAAATTGATTTTTAGGTGCCTGAGAGCTGCTGGTAACCCTGGGGAAGGTCCTGGGGGGTCCAGGCGCTCAGTTCTGGCACGTTTTGACTCATTTCTAGGGCCTGAAAGTTGCTGTACGCTGGCTCTACGCTGGGCATACAGGAATAGAAGGCCATCATTTGGAGCCTAAAATTTGATTTTCAAGTGCCTGAGAGCTATTGGAAACCCTAGGGAAGGTCTTGGGGGGTCCAGGCGCTCAGTTCTGGCACGTTTGGACTCATTTCTGGGGCCCGAAAGTTGCTGTACGCTGGCTCTATGCTAGGCGTACAAGAATGGAAGGGCATCATTTGGAGCCCAAAATTTGATTTTCAAGTGCCTGAGAGCTACTAGGAACCCTGGGGAAGGTCTTGGGGGGTCTAGGCACTCAGTTCTGGCATGTTTGGACTCATTTCTGGGGCCCGAAAGTTGTTGTACGCTGGCTCTACGCTGGGCATATACGCTGCGCGTACAGGAATGGAAGGCCATCATTTGGAGCCCAAAATTTGATTTTCAAGTGCTTGAGAGCTGTTTGGAACCCTGGGGAAGGTCCTGGGGGGGTGCAGGTGCTCGGTTCTAGCACGTTTGGACTCATTTCTGGGGCCCGAAAGTTGCTGTACGCTGGCTCTACGCTGGGCGTACAGGAATGGAAGGCCATCATTTGGAGCCCAAAATTTGATTTTCAAGTGCCTGAGAGCTACTAGGAACCCTGGGGAAGGTCTTGGGGGGTCCAAGCGCTCGGTTCTAGCATGTTTTGACTCATTTATGGGGTCCAAAATTTGCTGTATGCTGGCTCTACGCTGGGCGTATAGGAATAGGAGGCCATCATTTGGAGCCCAAAATTTGATTTTCAAGTGCCTAAGAGCTACTGGGAACCCTGGGGAAGGTCTTGGGGGGTCCAGGCGCTCAGTTCTGGCATTTTTTGACTCATTTTTGGGGCCCAAAAGTTGTTGTACGCTGGGCTATACGCTGGCCAGCGTACACCAAGTTGTGCCCAGAGTATACTTGGTCAAAACCAAGTATTTTGAACCCAAAACTTGAAATTCTTGGTGCTGGATGCTGATGTAGTCACCTGTGGGTCCCAAGGAACTCTATCTTATTCAAATATGCTCCGTTTGATGCTATTTTTGAGGTTCACAAGTTTCGGTCATGCTGGGAAGTATCATGACTTAGCTTGATTCTTGTCTGAAAGTGCTGGGTCCAAATTTTTGTGGTGTTTCAATATGGAAGTTCTGATGTAATGTGGTTTTTCAGAGAGACTCTCCAACTAATCTTCTTCCTTTGTCAATTCAAGGAGACATAGTTCAATAGCTAATGCTCTAGTTGAGTTCTTGAATGTTTCTCTCTAATTTATAGTCTATTACTTTTTAACAAGGTCTCTATTTAATCCCCTTTATCCTTTTTTTATGAAGAGGTTTTCAACTTTGGTTGTTTGGATATGTACATGTTGAGGCCTCCCAAACTTTTTTTGGCCTTTCTTCATTCTTGTCTCAATATTTCTCCTCTCTCTCTAGCCTCCCTTTTGTACTATTATTTTTTAACTGTTAATATACTTTATTTTTTGGGTTCAACACCCCATTTCCATATATCTTAATTTGATGGGTGATGTTTAGAAAGAGATAATCCTTGATTTTTCTATTCCTAACCCACATGTCTATACTCTATCATATTTGGGTATGAATTTTGTGTCCAGTCAACAAATGAAATGTTATTGCATGGAATTATTACTAATGTTTTTTTTAAAAATAGATAATTCATAGTCTAAAGCGTGCAATAATCAACATTGGCAACCTAGGTTTCTCGTAACATCAAAGCCCTTTAAAAACATTGACTGAAATATATTTATTAATTTGATTAAGAAATTAAAGAAATGATTATAAGTTAAGGTAGTGACCACCTTGCTAAGAGAATTAGTCTAATATGATGATGATGATGCTCTGTGCCTGGGTTGAATTTTTTTTCTTATTTATGCTTTTATGATTTTACTAACTTTAATTAAATAGTAGGCATTATGTTCTTGATTTTCCTTCTTCATTAACTTACATCATTTATAAAAAATAATTTGATATAAAATGACATTCACAGAGTCTAGTGTGGAGCTTGAAAATTCACAAATCCCAAAGGAGATTGCAAGGTTACAACATCATAGGGTTTTCACACTGGATTCAAGAGAATACAAGAGTGAAAACTTGTAAAAACTATTCAGTACTTGAGAATTCCCAAGTGTAGAACTATAAATAATTTGTATGCAAAAGTGTATGTATGCAAAAGTTTGTTGAACTGCAAAAGTGTGGAAGTGCCAAAGTGTTGAACTATGAAAAATTGTGGAACCTATAAATGGTGTTGGAGGTTAGCTTTTATAGGTTTTAGGCCATGAATGGGCTGCAAAATGGCTATGATTTGGTTGTAATCTGGCTGCACAATGGCTGCAAATTGGCTACCAAATTGCTACAAATTTCTACCTTATTAAGTTGAGATGGATATCCAAATTTGGGAAATTACCATATATAGTAAGTGCCTTTTCCCCATGGCCATTCCATTTACTATAAATACTAATAGGGGTACACATTTCACATTGGAGATGAATCTTCCATGATAAACTCTCCACCATGCTTGCTAAAATGGCTAGTCAATGTTGGAGTGCATGAAGTGTGAAAATTTGGCTATTGTGGTTTCCATGTTGGGTGCATGTAATTTTCATGCTAGGGGTGGAGCCTCCACACTAGGGGGAAACTTCCATGCTAAGGGAGGAAGGTTTTCAAGCTAAGCATGTAGCCTCTACACTCAAGGAAAAAGTTTCCAAGCTAAGAGAAGACCCCCCACCCTTCCACATTAGGGGTAGTTGAGATCTTCTCCTCTATAAGTGTTTTTAGCATAGAAAAATGTATACCCCATACAAAACCCATCAAATTACCAATTTTGACATTCCAAAAGGCATTTTTGACCATTACAAGCCCAAATATAGATACTAGATGACTTTGTTTTTACTTGGGGAATGAAGCTTTAACCACTTATGAGGCATTTGTTAGCCCTAAAAGAATAAAGTATGTGAAATTGTCCACTATGGGTTACAATATTCACATGTACAATGAATTATTTCCTTGGGTTTTATGCAATGAAAGTTACATGATGAAAGTTGGTTATAACATGTAAAATTTTGGTGGTGTTTCAATGGTTCCTCTTTGTTGGTGTTTGGAGGATTATCCTAAGGGGCACTGACAAAGAATACAAAATATCACTACACATTATAACACTATAATGCATACAAGCCATGTGCAAATCAGGCTATTAAGGTCACCAAAGTTCATAGTTTAAGGCTATGGTGGGCCATGGTACTAGTTTAAGGCCCTGGCAAGCCATGTTGCTAGTTTAAGATCATAGCAGATCATTGAAAGCAAGCTCACTTATTGATGATTTTCAGCTATAGGCATTGAGGTAGTTACCAAATATTATGTTACCTATATCTTGGTCCATGTCACACAAGATAGGTATCTGCGTTACACTAATGACATGGTGATCAGTGTGGAGAAGAAAGTGACTAGGAATCAGGTGGAGCTAGGTCTTTCCTATTAAGGAGTTGGGAGAGGGAAAGGTGGGGAACAAGTCCCCGAGTTACCCCCTTGTATTTCGTTTTACTTTTTACCTAATAGTAAATGCGAGGTGTGCCCTCTAGGGTGGTCCCAGAGAAGTAGGCAACCCCTAGTAACAAAGGGAAACTAGTTCCCCAAACTGTCTAGGGATAAGGAACTATTGGATTTCATGTAGTAACTAATGGTCAATATCGATTGTCAGTATCGATTGTATGCATGCATAGAAGATTACTATTGATCAGATTGGCTAGCTCACTCCCATCCATGTTGGTTATTCTGAATGCACCATTTCTATAGGTTTGGGTGACAAGGAAGGGCCCTTCCTAATTGACTAAGGATGTATCCACATGCTCATAGATGGCTTTGAGGACTAGGTCACCCTTCTTGATCTTATGCAAGGTCAAGAAGGGTGACCTAGAATCACTTTAGGAGTATGCCATCATAGAATCTTTGACATAATGTATTATCACCTATGATGACATACTACTTTGATCACTTACAGATGATGCTCTTTTGAGTAGTAGTCAAGTCTTGTGCGAATTCACCATGCATGAGGTAAAATTTGATATAGTCATACTACTCCTTGGAAGTAGTAGTATGAATAATGGTATTCTCATTATTCTATGTGATGGGCGTAGGACAATCCAAATTTAAGGTGGGAAACTTACTAAACACATCTAGAATCATGCTATGGGCTAATGTTGCAATTGCATTGCCTATGGAATTCTCATTTCAGGGTATGTGTTGGATATCAACATCTATGAATTTTTGTAATAATTACTTCCCTAGGTCATAATGTGGTTACAAGTATTTGGATTTACATGTGTAGACTTTGATTACTTGGTTAACCATGAGTTATGAATTGCCTTTAATCACTAAGTGTCTAATTCCTAGGTCATGAGCTACCATCATCCCTTTGATTAAACCCTCATACTCTACTATGTTGTTGGTACATGGGAACTCAAAATGATAGGAGAAGGATCATATTTTACTAGCTAGAAATGTTATGTTGGTAGCTACATTAGCCTCTTGAGTAGTTGAAGCTTTTCCAAAGTGCATGACTACCTCATAACCCTTGACACTTAGCTAATTATGTTAATGTGTTCATTAGGAAATTTGGAATCTATGGTTGCTTGGTCCTCAATAGGTGAAACTGTAACTTGTACGACTATAGCTTAGCCTTTTGTTGAGGATTGAGAGACGTAATGAAGATCAAACTCCACAATCATTGCTTTCCATTGGGCTATATGTCTACTTTCATAAATGTTGGTCATTATGGCTCTGAGTATGTTATCCTTGCAAATTATGTTGACTTGGCTTCTGAAGAGGTAGTGTCTCCACTTCTTCAAGAAGAAGACTAGTGCTAGACAATACTTCAAAAGTTCAGTGTATCAATCCTCACGGAAAAATAATGCATGGCTAAGGTAGTATATAGGCATTTTTGATCCATCATCATGTTTTTGATAGAGTAAAAAGGTGATGAACATATCAGATATGGCAAGGTAGATGTAAAATAATTTGCCCTTTTGTGGAGGATAGATAATTAATAGTTGTGTTAATTCTTGCTTAAGGTTGTCAAAGGGCTCTTGGCATTGAGTTGTCCACTCATAGTAAATTCTTTTCTTAAGTAAGTGTTGCATGGGCTATAACTTATTTGTAAGCCTAGAAATAAACCAACAAATAAACTATAATTTTCCTTGTAAACCTTGAAGCTCTTTAAGGTTAGTAGGAACTACTAATTTGGAAATGTCCTTAACCTTATCAACATCAACATGAATCTTTGCTTCATATACTACAAAGCTACGCATCTTACTGGTCTTAACACTGAAGACACACTACTTAGGATTGAGCCTCATCTCATATTTGAGGCATCATTTAAGCACAAGGTCTAGGTCATTAGCATGATTACTGACCACTTTAGACTTAATGGCTATATCATCTACATAATCATTGAGAAAACCTAACATGTAATCACTAAATATATAGGTCCTCGTTCATTGATAGGTTGCTTTGGCATTCTTAAGGCCAAATGATATCATAGTATAGCAAAAGGTACCCTAAGGGGTCATGAAGGTTATACTAAGTTGGTGCTCTAGGTTGAACCTAATTTGGTTATATCTAGAGAATTCATCCATAAAAAACAACAAGGTATGTCCAGCTGTAGTATCAATAAGTTAATCAATACTAGGCAAAGGAAAGTCATCCTTAATAGTCACTTTATTTAGGTCTTGAAAATCGATGCAAATACAAATACTCCCATTTTCCTTAGGGACTGCCACTATGTTGAACACCCATTTTGCATAGTTAACAACTCTAATGAAACTAAATTGGTAGAGATTTAAGATCTTATCATGAACTTCCAAGGCTAAATGAGGTCTAATTTTGCACATGTTTTACTTAACTAGTTTAATGATAGGGTCTAGTATGATGTTGTGCTAGACTAAACATGGGTCTAGGCCTAGCATGTCTTCATATGACTAGGAAAAGACCTTAGTATTTCTTTGTAGGACCTTGATGTCTTGAGCATATTGAGATTCTAGTGAGGAACTTAGTTTAAGGGTTTTCTTCTTACCATTCTGCATTGTGATAGGAACCTCAACTATAGTCTTTGGTTGTGGTCTTTGCTTCTAAGTCAAGGGCTTTGACTAGGTTTTCAAGCCTTTCTAGAGGTTTCTCTATTGAGCCTATGTGGTCTATAAGACTCTTAGGCTTAAGATTTAGGTAATCAGAGTTGATACATCATTCAACATCACCATGAGGTCCTAGGTACAAATGCAAACTAATTTGCTCCTAGGTACTCATTCTTTGATCCTACATATCAACCAAAAACATATTAAGTGGCACATATGCTATAAAGTTATATGAATACCTACAAATCTAATGCAATCAAGGCCATCCAAGGTTGTTAATGATGTAAGGACAATTCGACAAAGTATAACAAAGATCAAAAAATGGTCAAATAAAGGTCAAACAAGGGGAGATATAGGAAATAAGCCTACAAATGATCAACAAAGTCACAATTTCACCATATTTAGGCCTCAGTGGGCCATGATGCTAGTTTAGAGTCTTGGTGGACTATGATCCTAGTTTAAGGCCTTGGTGAGCCATGATGCCAATTTAGAGTCTTGGTGGACTATGATACTAATTAAAGACCTTAGTGGACCATGGTCACATGGTGTCAAACGATGGTCAAGGAAGGTCAAACCCCACTGTTTCATACCATTCAAATGCTAAAAAAGGCCAATAAGGCTATAATAATACAAATAAAGAACATATAAGGCTATTTAAAGGTCATAGAAGGTCAACAAGGTCAATAATGAAATACAAGTTTAAAAACAAGTCAAGACACTATGTAATATGACAAGAATAAAGAAAAAGAGGCTACATATGGTGATATTTGGCTAATATAGATGAAAAATGGATTAGATTTTGCCACTTCGCAAGCTCAAGACATCAATTAGCATTATGTCTAGGATGTTTGGACTTAGAAATTGAGAGTTTTGAAGCTTCCATGCTAGGATCAGCATGGAAATAGGGACTCTCAACATGGAAACTAAGGAAAATAGTTTTTGAGGTGGTTAGAGATCAAAAATTGAGGTTCCAAGACCTTCCCAAGGTAGTGTAGGATTAGATCCATTAAAATTAGGCATTCCAAAGATTTGTAAAGGCCAAACAGCAGGTTTTGGAGCCTTCCCCCTATTCCATCATGCTCAACATGAATGAAAGGGGGCTCAATGTCAAAAACCAAAACCTTTGCTAAAATAGGATTAAATAAGGTGAAAAAGTAGCCAGCACCTAGATCTAGAAGTTGTGTATCTTGTAGCTTCATTTTGAGGTAGTTTGAGTTAATTTTGAGTGTCAAAACATGTTGAAATAGTTTCCCTACATTTTTTCCACATTAAGCATAGTATCCTCAACATGGAAGAATGGGGGAACAATTGCTTCATGCATCTAGGATGGTTTAAGAGCATTTTGACTAGGTTTCTAGACCCCTAGGGCTATGATTCATGATTTCGCAAGTTTCTAGCTAATTCTAGGCATTTTTGAAGGCTGTTTAATGGCATCTAAGGTCTTCCCCTGTATTTCCAAATTGGGGGAATTACTCTAGCATGGAATATGAGGAGAAATAAGATTTGGAGGTTGAAATGAATTAAAATGACCAAAATATTAAGGTTACGAGGTCTTAGGATTCTCTCGCATAGATCTTTAGTTTCCAGGAGTGTCATCTTATCACCAAAACTAGAAAAGCAACTTCTCCTCCTATTTCCACACTACCTAGCATGGAAAGAGGTCTCCTCCAGTGTGAATGAAGTAGGAATCCTAGATCTAGTCTAATTTGAGTCACAATTAATTGTGCATGTTAACTTCTAAAATTGTTAGGGTCAAGGGCTATGTCTCAATGTTAAAATTTGGTAGTTTTGAGTACTTCCATATCATTTAAAGCTTTTTCCTTCTTTTTCCACATTGGGGATAGGGGGCTCAATGTGGAAGACTTGGTGGAAATACTTTTTGGCCATCTAGAATTAAGTTTTTGAGGTTTGAAAGCTCTAATGACTACTAACAAGGTTCTAGAGTGCATGTAAGGTCATTTCATACTGTTCTAAGACTTCCATGAGTTTCAAATGAGTCTTCCCCTTAGTTTCCACACTAGCCAATGTGAAAGAGAGGATCCTCAACATTAAAACATCATAAATCTTAGATCTATCTTATTTTTAATCTTAATCAACTATGCATATATGCTCCTAGGGTTGTTGGGGTCAAGGACTAAGGTCTATAGTCAAAACTAGTTAGTTTAGAGGTTTTCTAAATGGTTTTTATGCTTTTCCCCCTTTTTACATGCTAAGGATGGTATGCTCAATGTGGAAAAGTAAGGGGATAGCTTTTTGACCACTTGTAGTGAATTTTATAGGGTTTTAGGGCTCTAGAATATGTGAAACTAGTATTAGGGCTTATGTAAGGCTATAGGGTATTTATTTGAGCTGTTCAAAGATCATGTTTAATTTTACCCAGTTTTCCCTTTTTTCTTACATGCTAGACAACATGGAAGATGTGGCTTCTAGTGCGGAGAAACTTGGGGACCATATTTTTTTATCAAGTTCTATCATTTCTGGCCATGCATGAAGGCTTCTAAGGTTGTTAGTATCTGACTATTGATGCTATGTGTCCAAATTTTGCTATTTCAATGGTTTTTAAGTAGTTTCTGTTGTTCCCCTCTTTTTCCATGCTAAGGCTTCTAGGAGTAACATGAAAGATTGGGGGGAAAGTAATTGTGTCTCTTCATGATCAATTTCAATAGGTTTGAGGATCCTAGGACATGTAAACAATGTGCCAAGACATACATAAGGATTTTTGGCATTTGTTTAAGGTCTCTAGAGGCTATTTTGGAGTTCCTCTAAATTTTCCCCTTTCTTCCATGCTAGGTAGTATGGAAGAGGTGCTTCTCATCATGGAAGAACTAAGGGACCTTGATTTTTTACTTCTTTTTGAGAACTTTGGCTATGCATGCTAGCTTCTAAGGTAGCTACTATTGATTGTTAATACCCAATGTAAAGTTTGATCTTTTCAAAAGTTATTATTCAATTTTGAACTTTCCACTTTTTTCCAGATTAGGGCTTCCATGATTAGTGTGGAAGATTGAGTAAAAGGAATTTTGGTTATTTTGACTATGCATGAATGTCTACAGGGCTGTTGGTGTTGGATATCAATGTCTAAAGTCAAAATATAGTCATTTTGAAGGTCATGAGAGGGTTTTCAAGCTTCTCCCATTCATCCATGCTAAGGGTGGGAAGCTCAATGTGTATAGTATCCCCCTTAGCATGGACAACCAAGAGGAGGCATTTGTGATCATTTTAGGTAACTTCTGAAAGTTCCATGGCTTTTGAAATGTTTGGATTTCTTTCAAAAGTCAAACTACATGTAAACTTCAATAGTGTTGACTTCCCCTTTTCTATCAATGCTAGGACTAGAATGCCGAAAGTGGAAAAGGTTCTCCTCAGCATGGAGGAACCTTAGGAGGTTGATTTTTTATTGAGTTTGGAATTATATTTTCATCTAGAAAGGCTATTAAGGTTATAGTGTTAGGCATAAGGCATTTTGAGGTTGTTTCTTATTCCTAGATCCCCTACTAACTTTTCTAGCTTCATCCCCATCAGTTTTCATGTTGGTTAGTATATAAGGGATCTTCCTCAGCATGGAAGAACTAAGAAAGTTAGATCTACGCTAGTTCGATAGCCAATCTACCATGCATGTTAGCCTCCAAGATTACTGGTGTTGATAGTCAATATTGGATGCCAAGATCTAGCAATTTGGAGGCTCCTAAGTGCCTCATGTAGTTTGCCCCCTCTCTTCCATGCTAGAAATGAAGGCCCCATTGTGGATGAGAGGGGGATGGTAGTTTTGTGCCATATTTGACAACTTTTGGGGCTTTCAGAAGCTCCAGAGGGTTCCAATAGGGTCTCAGGATTACTAGGCTTTGACAAATGGCTACTGGGTAGTCAATTTAGGTTATTTTTGACTTCTCCCATTTCCACCACACTAGGGATGAGATGCATAGTGTGCATGAAGCCTCCTTCCAAAGTGGAAACACTAAATCCCAAGGTTTTGAAAAGTTTTGATGAATTTTGACTAGGTTTGGTGAGGTTTTAGGACTGCAAGGGATGCTTGGAGGGGTTCTAGATCATGTGGGACCCACTTTAGAGTCAAGCTTAGGCTAGATGAATGTTGGGAGGTAAGAAAGGGTCTTAAACCCCTTGGTTCGATGCTAGGTAGTGTTTCCTTTTCATGGAAACCCAAGTTCTCTAAATTTGTTGATGTTCCATCATTTTTGGGAGCTTAGGGTTGGAAAGGATAAGTCTTGGTTACTAAAAATGGAAAAAATAATTATGTTTTAATGTTTTTACAAAGTGGGAGGCATGTTTCCACGTTAGGCATGGTATCCCCAGCATGGATGCATGGGAGTTTAAGCCTTGATTATGGTTTAGGTGCTAAAGGAATTGAAAACCTAGTGTTGATGCAACTTTGGATAGAAGGGAAGGTGTATAGTGGGGCCCATAATCCAAAAAAAGTTTAAAATTTAAAAAGTGAAGATTTTTCGCACCAATCTCAACATTTAAGAAAGTTTTCCTATTTTTCTCTTTAGTATAATTGAAGTTATGATGCATTGAATTAGCAACTAGGGTTTTAAGGTGTGTGTTTAGGTTTAGATGTGGTTTTTAATGCCAAATTTCATAAGTTTTTAATCAAATTTACATATTTATAAAAGGAACATTGGAGAAGAGCTTTGGTAGAGATTTTTATGGTAGAGACAAACTATCTGTAGTGTGGAAGCCTCATTCCTTACTACACATAGTGTAGAACTCCTAATTTCCTTGATTTCGAGCTACTCCTAGTGTTGAGCCTACCATGGCATTGAAACAATGTGGAGGGAAGAGTCAGAATCCTAGGATTTAGTAGCTGGATGAATGAGTGAAGGATTTATTAGGGCTACCCAAGCCCATTTCAATCTAAACCTCCTTTGTTGCTACTCTGAGGCAGGTAATTCTACCCTTTTTTACTTTGTTTTCTAACCATTTTTATTATTTTTCTTGGTACATGTGGGGTTATTTTTCTCAAATTTACATTGACAAAGGTGGTAAATCAAAATTCTAATGAAATTCCACCTCTTATTTTGGCCATTTCCACATGGATCCATTATCGTTTCATTGTTTTTGCCTTAATAGATTCAATTTTTAAAATTAAGCTTGTTGTGTTTATGGTTTTTTTTTTAAAATTTGGGGGTATGACCATTTAAGATCTAGGCCAAAGTATTCATCAAACTTAACTTTCAAAGAAGTACTATTCCATTATTTTGCTATATTTTCTAATAAGTATGAATCATTTTGGCTATTTTTGCTATGTTTTATGGCTACATTAAGTTAGGCTTTAGGAATCTTAGCTTCTTACATGAAAAAGCAAGTAATTTGTTTTTACAATTCAATTATATTGGTTTGTAACCCTTTGTTTAATATTTTAGATGGATATTTATTCATTTTATTTGTACTAGTAATGATTAACTTATGGTTGTTTTCCTAAGGTATGCAATTAGGTTTTCATGCCATTTTTAGATTTTCATGTAAATTTACAAATTTTTTCTAAGAAATTAGCAAGGGTTTCGGCTATTTCTTAGTTATGGCTAGGTGGGCCTTGGCTCCCACTTTTAAATGGAGGTAAAATCACTTTGATTGGGCTTAAAACTAAGTTTTTACAGATTTTTCATTAAGCCTATGGTAAAAGGAGGTTTGTGCCATTTCTAGAATTTTTATCCAAATTGATGAATTTTTCCTACATAAATGTTAAAGGTTTTGAATTTTTTCTATGTATGGATGTGTAGGACTCTATTTAAGATTTCAAATGGTTGTGGAATCACTTCATTTGGAGCTCAAAATAATTTTTGGCAAAGTTTTTACTAACCCTATGCAACAAAAGCGGTTAACGGTGATGGCTATAGTTTTGCTAACTTTGCCTATGTTCCATTTATAAATGGATATGTACTTTTATTTGCAATGGTTATGAATGAAAATCTTGTGGTTTCAAGATTCTTTCCATGGTAGAATCACTAAAATTAGAGCTTGTATGAATTTTTGATAAATTTTTGGTTATGATTATGTAAATAAGGCAAAATTATGGTTGTAGCACATTACCCCTTTGGGGATGGATATGTGTAGCTTTTCTTGCCAAGATGTAAAACTTATAATTTGAATTTAATTTTTTAAGAAAATCCAAAGCTTTATTATTTTTAGAAGACTTATGGCTATATGATTTTTAAAATTTTAATGCTTTTTCAAGTTTTAATGCTTTTTTTTCTAAATTTATGCATATTTTCAATGCTTTTTTCTGTAGTTTAGACTAAGGCTTAGTTTTGGCTATAGTATTTTCGTTATGAATTAAAAGGCTATAAAAGATGGTACTAATGCTTTTATGTAATTTCTTAAGCCAACTTAGATAAACACCTTAGAGTTTTGTATAGAGGCTAATTTCACCTTCAACTAGATCATTTTTTCAAATTTTCATAATGGAAGGTTGTAATAATGTTTTCTTATGGAATTCCTTAAGTAATTTCAATAATACCTTAGAGCTTTTTATAAAGGCTAATTTCACCTTTGACTAGATGTTTTCTCCAAATTTGCTATGCAATTTCACTTGGTCATAATGCTGTTGTTTTGCTTCATGCAGGGTTTTCTTGAAGCCCATTCTCATCATTGTGGAGTTGGTGGGTATTTTATGCTACATTAGTCATTTCAAGACTAATACACCTCTCCCCAATATGCCTTTGAGGGATCTATCACTATGGTTTTGGCTTAGGGAAAGATAATTTCTTACCTACATTCTACAAAAATTTAGTGTGATGATATGGTTACATTTGTTTGCAGATGTGGCTAGGGCTATAGTGGAGTCTTTGTTGCCTTAGAAATCTATCATGGTTGCTAAGTTTAACAATAACAAGCCATCAATAGGAGGAGCAGTAGATGCTCTCAGTGCATGTTACCTCACAAATATTTGGATGATGTTAGAGTATAGTTAGTATAATGCTGACAATACTCTAATGATGGTGCATAGAACTAGCCTAGCACCATGTATCATTTATTGGGGTAAGCATGGTTATTGTAATATTTTTATGCATTTTTTTATTACCATTCCTAACTTCATCAGTTTTACAAACTTCTTACAAGCACAAGGTTAATGATCAAGGCTTGATCATCATTGACCAAATCTTGGTAGTGGCTCAAACTACTTTAAATGAATTCACCAAGAGTTCTCTAATGAGAACTATTGTGTATCAATAATTAAGAGTGGACTTTGATGTATATGTTTCAAGGTTTAATCTTGTATACAAGAAGTGCAAGGATGATGGGATGATGCACAACTAGTGGGTAGATATTGATAATTCCATGGATTAGACCCTTGTTACTAGGACCTCCACCCAAACCACACCGAAGAGGAGGAGAAAAGATAAACATAAAGGCTATAGATTCTAATGTTTCATTGTTATAAAAAATATAACTATTCTATTTCTTTGAATAGTTATTAAACTTGCTTATGTTGATGCTAAACATTGCTTGTTGCTTTGCAGGACCTTCCATCTTTGCTGATGTCATCATACCACTTTCAAGAGCATGTTATGAGGACACCCTCATCTTGATATTTGGTGAGGTGATACTAGCATAGGAGTGGTTGAGGGAATATGTGCCTAGATACATTCAAGTAAACAACCAACATGTGGGTTTTCTGATGTATTTATGGCACCTATCCATTTCATCCTTATTATGGAGATGTTGCATGTCATTTATTCCTTTGATGAGAAGGTCAATCATTTCAACACCATCATCTAGGGTGTGAATGTTAACATGGATATTTATTCAAGCCTTTGTCATGACTTTTTTGATGTCCTTGCTAATGGGACAAAGGTCCCAAAAAGAATAGTGAAGGAATCAAGCCATAGTGATGAAGATTTGGAGTGGCTTGGTGCCAACATGGGCCACTCTAGAATTTTCATGGATGGCTTCATAAATCCTAATTGAAAGAATTCACATCCTTTATTCAAGTCTCATGCATTTCCTAAACTATTATCACAAAATAAGATGATTGGCATAGTGTAGGGGTGGACCTTTAAGAATGTCCCGGTGGATGACACTAGATTCAACTGGGTAGCTACTTTGGCTATTAGGCGTATGAAGGAGATCCTTTGGCTTCATGTAAACACATCTACAATAATCCACATGCACTTTACATTTTTGCACATTATTTAAAGAGGTTTGAAGAATTTTTGATGGTGTATACGAATGGATGATGCATTTTCCAAGACCCAAGCCAACTTTCTAAGCCTTGGATAAAGCATATTTATGCAATGGCATCGGCTTAAAATCCATCAAAGGGAATGGATGATATGCTATTCATTACCACTAAGGATCTTAATGTTAAGTATTATGAGTCCCCTAACACCATAAATGATGAGGAGCCTCTCATGTTTCTAGCAAGTGTCTTGGAGGCCAGACGACTACATAGGAATGTTAAAAAGGCAGCAAGAGAGAAACTTAAGAGGCCTATGGAGGAAGCACTATCAACATCAGACCAACCGACACCAAATAAGCTTAAGTATTAGGCCATTGTAGTAGGTAGTCACAAGTAAGCTTTTCTTAGGTTTGGTTGTTTTATGTTTCAAAGTTTATGGCTACCTTATGGTTTCATGTGTTAACTAGTTTTCTATGTGCTATGGTTGTACAAAAATGTTAAGCTATGGCAACCTAAGCTACCGTGCAAGTAGAACAGAGGCATGTAAAAGAGGCACTCCTAAAGCAACCTATGATTGAAGGATTTGCTGATGAAGATATAAAAGATCTATATGCCTGTTTTGGTGAGGCAGTAATAGGTACATCCCCTATCATCACTATGAAGGAGAAAGAGGAGAAGGATCTAGGTATGTGCATGCCTTAATATTTTCATTATATATTTATAGTTTAATTTTTGCTTTCATCCTAATTGTTTGATAATTGTTATGCTTATAGTAGTTCCTAAACCACCAGCTAACCCTAAGTTTCATGTGAAACCATGGGTGAAGACTCCAAACAAGGTGGGGTTCATGCATGGGATGGCTAAGGACATCATCGACCAATTGCATTAGGTTGCACCTAAGATAGGTAAGGAGTTTTTTTCTTGTGGATTAGTTGTTTGGCCATGTTATAGGTCATGATTTAGCCACAACTATCTTAGGTTGTACATTATGCTTATGGTTATATTTTTTTCTTGTGTAGTGCCTTCTATGGATTTGGACCCGAGTAGAGACATGGAGATTAACTCATTGCCTAAGCTTCCATTTGATGTATCTAGTGTACCCTTGAAGTTGTATGAGATTACTACTAAAATAGCAATGTTGTGTGCAAAAGCTTCATGGAAGCTAAAGAGGTCTAATGAATCCCTATGGGAGGAAGTTGTGGCCTTAAGAGAGAAGAATCAATTATAGGATCAAATCATTAGAGATCTTTAATACCACAAGGCCTTTATGGAGGCTTAAGTGACTAACTTAGGGAAGCTGTGGACTAGGGAGATCATGTGGGTCCCCTATTAGCATGTCACTTAAGACAAAGTAGCAATCCTACGAGAGACTGAAAAATAACATATGCAAATGGGCCTCATTTTCTAGAAGGTTGAGGATTGGAAAGATCACTATGCTTGAGTCCTAGAATGGAGTAAGAAAGAAAAGGTCCATAAGTAATAGTATAAGGTGGATTGTGGGGCCTACCTTAAGTGGCCCAAGGAGGAGTCGATTGAATGGCATAAGAGAGAGTTTTTCATTTAGGGGATCCAGGCAAAGAGTGCTTATCAAATTTTGAAAGTACTATCATAGTAGAGTAATCCCTTACTACATGGAATACCACTACTATAGGTGAGACCTTTATAGCTGCTACTGCCTAGAAGCCACCTACTTGGATTGTAGTAAATAGGATTGACATCTTTCTATTGTTGGTCTTGGGAATGTTGATTGGATCAACATGATTGAGGACCAGATCCTCCATTGTTTGGAGGAAGACCTTTCACTTCTACCCTTGAAAGAAATGAAGCAAAAATTTCCACAAGTTTGATATATTTTATGTTTTTTTTATGTTATGGTGTTGGCTATGGGTTACTAACTAGCTATGTGTTGTTGTATTTTAGATATCAAGAAACATTGGTGACCATAGTGATGTGGCTGGGAATGACCCACTACTTCCTCCTTTGGATGCCACTCAGCAACCTCCATTAGCTTAGCTTGTTGGCTATTTATCTTTATTTTCATTTTGATGGCTATGATTAGCCAAGGCTATGTTATAGATAATCATTATTTTTTGACATTTTTGCTACAGAGTGTGGCCATGGCTATGTATGTTATGGACACTTTAAATTTAAATTTTGGTTTTATTTTTTGCTATATGTATCTAAACATTGTAAACATTGTGAATGTTGGGAATGGCTATGTTGACATTTTGGTTATATCATTAAATGGCTAATCAATGTGATAATAGGCTAAAAAAAAGAAGTATAATAATAAACAAGATGTTTACAAGTTTTAAGCCATCACTGGAATAGGTTATATTCTGTTGCTAGTTTAAGGCCATAGTAGGCCTTGATGTGTGATTGTGGCTATGTTTCCATTTTAAGGCCATGGTAGGTCTTTTTACCAGTTTAAAGTCTTAGTGGATTGCGATGCTAGCTTAAGGTCATAGCAGATCATAATTTTTCTAGTTTAAGGCCATGGAAGGCCATGTTGTATGATTATCTTTGCTAATTTAAGATCATGGTGGGCCATGATGACAATTTCAGGTCTTAGCAAAACATTGGTGAAAAAAGAAAGATATATTTATAAGGATTTTTGATGTTTATAATATGATTAAATGAAAAGAAAGATATATTAAATAAGTAAAAATGCAAATGAAAGTAGAAATTTAGGCCATATGCATAGGCTATATGCATAAAGAGTAAAACAAAAATGCATAAAAGGATATAAAAAATTACAAAAGAAAAGTTAGGCTATATGGCTATTTGATTATAAGGGTATGAGATGGAAAGGTTACTTCACTTGTGTAGATTCTTACTAATTTTTCTGAGATTAGGGAATGAGTAAGGTTTTTTTTGCATAAGCTTGTATTCACCATCACCTTCACTAATGATGCTAAAAGGAAGTTCATCCCATAATTCATCTTAGTAATTATCATTTTGATTGTTGGGTCATTTCTCTCTTTTGGATTGTTCAACTTCATTGTTAGGAGCTTCTTCTTAAAGCTTCACTTCAGACCCCTAATCTATGTTCACATCGGTTGTAGCTAAGGGCACCAAGTTATCACCATGAATGATAATTTCAACTCCCTCATAAGAAAGGTGAATTTATTAATGGATGGGAAAGGACACGACTTGTAATTTAGCCAACCAAGGCCTTCCTAGAGTAAGGTTGAATCTTGGTATCTCTTCAACCACCAAGAAATTGGTGGATGTGGGAAATTGATTCCCTAATACAAAATCCAAGGAGATAGATCCCTTAATGATAACTCTTGATTCATTAAATAATTTTAGACTCATGGTAGTTGAAGGTTGTATCTACTTAGTTATGCCCACAAGTTCAATGATCATGCATGGGATGACATTGGTGGAGGCTCCGTCGTTAACATGCACCCTATGCACTTTAAACTAGGCTTCAAGTGGGCACTTAATCTAGTGTGGTTTCAAGCTTCAAGTGGTTGAAAAATTGGGCAATCAAGTCCTTGAAAGAGGATATGTATCCACTAGGTAATGCACAATACCAATCAAATGCTCTCCTAGTTAAATACATGGGGAAAATTCTCATGAAGGTATGAGGCCATGGCTGTAAGAATAAGCATTCAGATTGAAAGGTAACAAGGTAAGCATTGGGGTTACCTTTTCCATTGTATTTCATAAACTAGGAAATAGGAGTGCTAGGAGAAAGTGTTAAGGGTGGGATCACAAGACTAATGGGATCATCCTGGTAGAAGTCCATAATCTTAATAGTTTGTGAAGTAGAGACTTTAAGCCTCTTCAACTCTTTTGTTAGGTCTTGGATCCTCTGAAGGCTTGATCTAGGTCTTGTGGTTTCCCTGCTAGTTTTGGGGTTTGCACATATGGTTATGACATTTGTTGTAAGGCTTGTGGCCTTGCTATGGGTTGCAAGGAAAAAGGAAGTGGTTGCATTATGGTTGTATCTTGTGGGCCAAATAAGGAAAAGGATGTTTGTGCTAGTACTTGAGACATAAATGGAATAAAGGGGCTGTGAGACCCCTAAGTTTCTTGGGATTCCATGGTCCACCTTGCATGTGTAGTTAATGGATTTTTGGTTGGA
Organism: Gnetum montanum; assembly: GCA_015680685.1. NCBI lineage: Eukaryota > Viridiplantae > Streptophyta > Gnetopsida > Gnetales > Gnetaceae > Gnetum > Gnetum montanum. The sequence goes on from MNCI01031676.1 coordinate 23,885, forward strand.
AAAATCATAAATGATAATTACACAGGTTGGGGTTATGTGGAAAATGACATAGATGTGTTATCAGGTAGTTAGCTATGATGTTGATTGAGTTTGATGTGCAACTATAATTAGTGTGGGACTAGCTGTGGTAGGATGGGAAGGAGTGAAATATGATCACACCATTCCCATGAGAAAACAAAAATGTTAGTGGAAGGTACTATGACCTTGGGATATGTTGGAACAATCTTCCCAAGACGTTTTTGGGCTCAGATTTTGTCCTAAATTCATTGTCCTCCTACTTTTGGTGTTCTTTTGAGCTATGCTTGTCATCTTCCTCTTCCATCATGATCAATTGAGCTAGGATATTGACATATACATTGGTTAGAGATATTTGGCCATATGGGAATGGGACATTCTCTTTCCCATCTCAATGTATAAGCTCAAACTCTCTTTTTTCCTCTGCTTCCACACATGGAATCATGAGGTTGGCCTACATTCTAGTGTAAATGTAGTGACAAAAGTCTTCACTTATGGAGGTAAACTTGGGAATTTGCCTTTTGATCCTTAAAGATCACATACATTCAATGATGGCAGGGTCTTTGTTATCATAGACCCTCATGGCTTATTGGAGGGTGAGGGGCAATTTGATGGACTATTGGAAAGACATAGCTATAGTATTAAGAATGGATTAAAATAGGGTATAAATGATAAAATATGAGTAAATTCTAGTGAATGGAATTCCAAAACTTTTAAATGACCAACAATTAGGTACTTACTATAATTAGTAAGTGGGGAGTATGGGGGTTTTCCCTTTTACCAAAAATAGAAAGTTGGAAAAGTTAGTAAGAAGCTTCATCAACGTTGATCCAATAACTTCCTTTATGCTAGGTATGGTAGGGGGAAAAAGAAGGAGGATGAGATGATGGGAATCTCACCCCTTCTAATCCAACATTTTGGAGGGGGG
>MNCI01031676.1:24873-85947 GCA_015680685.1 Gnetum montanum
GGGGGGTGTGGGGTGGTTGGGGGGAGGGGGTTGGGAGAGTTTGGGTTTTCCTACTAAAACTTGTTTTTACTAGGCTACCAATTTTCTCAGCTTAGAAAAATGGGAGAAAGCTAACTTTCAAAAGTTTGGTTATTCTTGAAAGGGCTAGACCACTAACTTTAGAAGCTAAAATGGATTGAAATTGGTAGCAAAATGAAAAGGGAAAAGGTTTCAACACTAGCCTTAGGGTTGAAAAATTCATAGCAATTACTATAAAAAAAACACCATCCACCTGTAACTTCCACACTACAGTTTTGGTCACAGGGAGTAAGCGGTAGTGTCAATCTTTTGGGAGTTATAGCTACAAAAATGTGAAAGAAGGATTTCAACTTGCAATGTTGGTTTTGGGAAAGTTGATGTTAAGCCTCTCCCATGCTAGCCTCCTAACTGCTTCTATGCTAGGTATGGCAAGGGAGAAAGAAGGGTGATGAGATTATGGAAATCTCATACCTTCTTGTTTTAACATTAGAGAGAGAAGGGAAAGTTTATAGACCAAAATGAAAATTTGGAAGATTCCAAAAATAGTTTTTGTAAGTTGCCAAATTTTTTAGCAAAATAGGGGAAAGTAGACTTGGTTGGTATGGAAACCAACATTAGTTTTGTATAAAAAATGTGGTAGAAAAAATTAAATGGTTGTTGAGGCTTCCATGTTGGTTTTGTTTTGAAAATTCATAGTAGGTGTTGTAAAATTTTAGCACCCAAATTGAAACACCACCAATTTCATACTTCTCCACTTCATGGAAAATTTTTCTAAGTGTCAAAACTTAGCAAATGTTTTCTAAGGGTTGGTGCTATGCTCCCTAGTATAGCCAATGTAGCATGCATCGGGGTCTATTTTGTAAAAGTTTTGAAATATTAGTAGCAATCACATGAAAATTTTTCTAAGTGTCTTGCTATGCTCTCAATCTGCCTGCTATTCTCGCTAGCATAGTCAACATAGCACACATGTCCATGGCCAATTTGCCAGAGTGCCAAGCTAGAAGTTCTCAAGGTTGCTTGGAATGAACGAAATAGTTTGGCAAATTTTCTATCTCTTGGGTTGTCATGCTTGCTATGCTCCTCAGCATAGCTAGTGTAGCACATGTTCCAGTGAATAGTTTTCCCAAGTGCCAAGACAGAGGTTGTTAGAATTTCTTGGGATGAACAAAATAGTTTGGAAAATTTTCTATCTTTTGGGTTGCTACACCCTGTTATGCTTACCAACGTAGCATGCTCTTCAGTGCCATAGTTTTGCCTAGAGGCTACCAAGCTAGCTCAGCATGGAAGAGATTTTGACAGATTTTCTAACTCTTGAGGCCACCTTTCCTAGTACACCTCAGAGCATAACCAGCATACCATAAAGGAAGATTGTAGATTTTGTCAAAATTTGGTTAAGCATCCCTACTACACTCCCTAGCGTAGCTAGTGTAACCAATGTTGAAGATCAAAATTATGCAAAATTTCACTAAGTGTTGTATTACGCTCTAGAGTGTAGCCATCTTAACACTAGAGAAAAGCCTCTGATAGCCTCCAAAACTTAGCATCAGCCTTTGTCTCAACTCTTACATTCTTTTGGCAACCAAGATCAACAATTTGCATCTCTTTTGCATCCCCATTGGTCCCCAAAATTGTTCCTACACTTGACCATACTTGAAAAAGGGGAAGAAATAGTCTTGGAGTGTAGGCTCTAGGTTGCACTATTTTGCATTATTTGTAGGTAAATTGTAGTCATTCATACTCTAGCACATGCACTCTAGGAAGCGTAGTTATGGTTGAATAGTCTTTAGGGTCCCGTTATAGTTCTTTAGAGCATAACACTTTGCTGCTCTCATGGAAGCATAACATGTTCAACATATTCTCATTTAATCCTCATTGCCACGTGTAACCTGATCCACATTTTACGCTAAACCTAGCCCTATAAATACCCCTACATTCAACATTTTAGGGGTTGAAAAATTAAAAGAGCATTGGGCATTTTAACTTTCTAAGAATCCATGGCATTCTCACACTTGAGCACCTAATCTTTGCACCTTGGCACCTCCCAAAACATAGTCCAGCATTGCACCCACAAAACATGGCAACAACCAACCCGACAAGTTTAGTCGCTACTGTAGTTGTTAGCTCCACATCCTAGGCATTCTAGAGACTATGATTGTATTGCTACACTACCACTATGCTTGCCTATACATCATGTACCATTCTCACCTCTTGTCTAGTAATAGCTACACTTCCCACCTTCTAAGGTGGTGCATTTTTCCTTCTTTAGCTCTATTCCATTTCTTTTTTAGAGTATTTTTCTTTGATATTAAGCATAAATCTTATGCTTTTCTACTATTTTGATATGTATTTGCACATTCACATTACTATACTCAGGTTGAGACACCTCACTACCCTTTCTAACATTTCCGATCTTGGTATCCATGTGTAACGTTGTATAAACCCCTCTCACACACAGTCATTTTAACATTGCCTAAGTCCTTGTATGATCAATAAGATCTTTTAGGGCACCTCATTTCCATTTCCTAGCATGGCCCTCACATGAATTCAAGGTTAGGCTGTACACCCACCAACCTCTCGGTGTTCCAACCATTAACGTTTTCATACATCATATTTTTTTGGTGCTAGATGGTAGGCCTCGCATTCCTTCTATGTTCAAGGATAGTCCCACATGATTTTTGCACCTCCATTACTAGTTATAAGGTATCATAGATGTAACACCCTTGTGGACCTACCATGGTAGTAGTTGGATCATAGGCTAGCATAGGAGTTGTCTATGTTTTAGTTGGTGTAGATTGGTCCCAAATGTCAGTTCCCCTGGAACCTCATAGGATGAAAGCCAAACTGTGTTTGTTGTGTCAAGCTCTAAGTGCTCTAGAGAGCATAACAACCCCTTAGTGCATAATGAGCATAATGCTAGATTTAGTCATTATTAATAGGATTTCTAGAGTTAGTCATTTTTGGCTTGTTTTCATAGTTTTCATACTTAGCCATTTTTTCATTGTTTTCTACACTTAATCATTTTCTATTTAGTGCTATCTTTTCTAAATTTTTTCTACACAGAAACATGAATCCTATAAACACTTCAACTTCTACCCTAAGCATGGAGGTAGCTCATCTTATCCAACATGTGGTAGACATTGGTAGTCACTCATATTGCATAACCAACCACTTGAACACATGGCATTGAACAACGAAAGATAAAACTTCCTTTGTGTAAAGCTCTAGGTGGGCCTATCCCTATATCACTAAGAACTAGATGCCAAGAAAATCTATGAAATCATAGATCAAAATGGTAAGGAATTTATTCCTACACTTGACACCTTCATCCCACTCACTGATACATTCAAGTGGCTACTAGACCAACTCATTAGAGTAAGTGGGCCAAAAGAGCATTAAACTATGATGAGCCCCTATAGGATAGGTAGGAGGAGTTTGAATTTCATTTAGGGAGTGGTGTTCCATTTTATGCCTCTATCTAATAGCCTGTTTCCAGTTTTTTCCCACACTAGTTGTAGTCATTTATCTTCTTTAAGACAGCAGTGTGACTCTTGCCATCAAGGTCAACACCTATGGTAGCTAGCCACCAAGTGTTGCATGCACAAAGTGTAGGATCCTCTATCACTTTCCCCTTTGTCATCTCCTCCCAATCTGTGAAACCTTTGCTACTGGTGTCCGCGCTATCGACACAACCATATGTGCACATGATGCCTTTATCTTAGCCAAAAACAAGTCAAATATCCTTCATCCAAACCATCTTAGTAGTACCTCCAATAATAGCCCAAGCCACAATCGCATGGTGGGCTATGGCCTTTGTGCCTATGGGATAGTGATTACACATCCAACAATACATGCAACAAAAAATGCAACAAGTATTCCATGTGGTGGAAAAGCCCATAGTAGGGTTGTGGGCTACTCAGATGGCACCATAGGTAGCACAACCAGTGCAACTTGCTATGTCATTCTCAAGTTTGAACCAAGTGTTCCAACTCATTCAAACACTCACAGAGAAAGTTAGGTGACTCAAAGTGGCCAACTTAGAGACAGTCCATGTGATGGACTTCTACCAAGATGACCTCATTAGTCCTGTGGTCCCACTGCTAACCCTACCTCCTGGGGTCCAACTTCCTCAATTCACAAAATACAATGGTGAGGGGGATCCTAATGTCCACCTTGTAAATTTTCATTTTGAATGCCTGGTTTTCCATGCATGGCCACACACAATCATCTATGTCTTTTCCATGTCCTTGATTGGCAAAGCTCTTGATTAGTACCATGCACTCCCTAGGGCTTCCATATCCACTTTGGAAGAATTTCTTAGTCAATTTGTAACTCACTTCAAGTACAACGTGAAGCCCGAAGCCACCTTGGACCAATTAATAAACATTAAGCAAGGGGCGCAAGAGCTAGTACAAAATTTTATACAACATTGGAGTACTTCCCTGAATGAAATCTATGAGATGATAGTAGAAGCTCATCTTCTAGCTATTTTCAAAGGTGTAGTAAATGAATTTATCAAGTCAAAATTATACTATTTAGCCCTACACTCCTTGAGCCAAGCCTTTTCTTAAACAAAGAGCATATAGGATGTAGTAGAGGTTAGTAAGGACCCAGCCTATTTGCCTATAGAAATGCATACGTGAAAAAGAACAAGGAAGAAGGGAAGGCAAAAAAAATTATTACAGCTATGGTTAATGAAGCCAAACAAAATAAAACTAAACCAACAACCAAGGAACCTAAAGACCTGGCCAAAAAAAACAAAGCATTGGTTGTAGCACTATGGGAACCAACTAGCCTACATCATCAGTAGCTAAGGACAAACTTTGAGAGAAAAGATTACTCAAAGTATACCCCATTGCCCAAAAAGCTATTTGATCTTTTAGACTAGTTGCTTAGTGCTGGGTGCATCCAACATAAGGAAATGTTTAAGGATGCATGTAAGCACCATGAATGGTATTGTGAGGTCCTTAAAAACCCCTTCCCAGCTATGCTGAATGAGCCTCTAGTTCTTAAAAAATTTAGATTTGAATGATTTTGCAACTATCACCAGTTGCATGGCCATGACACATACTACTGCTTAGCATTAAAAGATGACATTGAATGCATGATGGATTAAGGAAAATTGGTCCTTGATGAAATTTATCCTATATGACTAGAAAACCAATCAATGAAAGTCTACAAGAGCCCCCTCAATGTCATCAGTGTAGGTTACATCATTAATTCTATTAGTGTTGATGACAATGTAGAACTGGCACATTAACCATTTGTGATTTGTGTGCCCTCTAGTGATGTTGGGTCCTTAACATCTACTAGATCACAACCCCCTTTTGTCATCAAAGAATCACCTCAAGCACCCACAACACCCTTTGTGGTTAGGGCCCCATAGCATGTTGTTACGATGAAAACCAAAACACCCTTTGTCATTAGGATGCTAAGATGTGTAGACCCTCCACTTGCTTGAGATCTGGTGATGGGAACTATGTCACACATTGCGTACCCAAATTCATGCCCTAATAGACCTAATGAGCATCTAGTTGACAAAATGATCAAGGAACGTATGGAGTTAGGTCATCCTAAGCCCACCCCCTTGTTAGCCATCCCAATGGCCTTATCATCTTAAACTACCAACCAAAATGTAAGCAACCAACAAATGAGCACTGAGGCTTGGAAGCCTACTGCACAAGCAAAGGTTAAATCTCCTCCCTGGGAGATCCATCTCTTGGGTCACATGGTGGAGGTAAAGGCCACCAAAACAATGGATAGAAGAAAAGATTTCTTGGATGCACTAGCATAGATTAAATAGGCTCTAAAATAAGAAAATACAACTTTAAGCCTATACAACATGATAATGACTTCCGATGCGCATCATGAAGCATTAGTTCACATGTTGACATTTATTCCTATTAGGGAAGATATTCTAGTAGATGAAAAGGTAATCTATGCCATAATGCTTCCCCCCACAACCTAGGAGTTGAGGTCAACACCCTTGACATTTCATGATAAGGTAGTCAAGGTTGACCTTCAAAAGGGTTAGGTGAAGAGTTTTCCAATGTTTATAACAATTCACATAGGCTAGTATAAAATTTTCAAGGTGCACATTGATGACAGGGTAGCAACTTATGTCATCCCATTTTCCATCATTGACAAACTTGTCGTAGTTGCTCAAATCAAGCCGATAAAGACAACAAGCTTGAAATCCTTCAACAGAGCATGTATTGTTATAAAGTGGATAGTCATGATAGTTTTCATGGTAGGGGAGCAATTCCCCACTATTTCTAAGTTCATTATTGTTGAAGAAATGCCTAGATTCAACTTGATCCTAGGGAGAGTTCTTTGAAGATACATCACCCATTCACGGTGAAAGCCAACATTATCCAGTTGATCCATCTAAACAACCAAGCAAAATGAGGAACCTTCATAAGGGAGCTCTCTAGGTAGAATTATCCTTTTCCACAATAGATGAAGGTCTAGGTGAATACTGTCTTGTTCCATCTAGGCCTTATGCGCCTCTTAATCCACATCGGGTTAGAAAACACTTACATGTCTCTTAACTGATGGGGCCTCACCTGCACTATCATGTGTGTGGTGAGATCATCCTAGGTTGCCTCTAGTCATTATAGAAAATGACTCACTGATTACCTCTAGAGGATACTATGCTCATGTGGTGTTGAACAGATGACAAATCTATAGCCTAGAAATTTGTCTACGGTCTTGCACCACCTATCATCCATCATCATAGACCACCAAAAACTTCCAAATCTTCATAGGCATGTCGTAAAAAAACATGAAATGCACATGTGACCTCTCTTGGAGGTTGTGGAATAATCTCATAATTTTGGCATGTAGGTAGCCAGCAAGGTAAGAGGCCTAGGTATACCTCAAGCCCTCCTCTATCACATCTCTCATTATCTGTACTTGTTCCACCCCAAGAATATTTCCTTCAAAGAGAAACTTTGGGAATGTGCATGCATGAAAGATTGGATAAAGGTGGTGGACCATGGGGAGCCTCACTTCTTTGACTTAAATTCCTTTATAGGACTTAGATGTGCATAGCCACTCCTTAATGTCCCCTTTGTAGTTGAAGTCTTTGTTAGTTTTCTTTGCAACTGGTGGACCCTCAGAGGAAATGCTGAAGAGGTCTACAAAGAATTCATCCGCGATGTCAAAGGTCACCTGCACATCACAGGCCTACATCATGAAGTAATCAATGCTCTTACTAAAGGTTTCAATGATGGTAATCATCTCAGCCACTGGGATCCTTGGGCTAATGTCCATGAAAAGGTCCATTAGCCTAGCCTATTAAAGCTTCCTTGTTATCTCCATTGGGGCCTCATAGCATAACCAACACTGTGAACTTTTAACCTCATCATATTTCATAATGATAATGGCCTTAGTGTGGCTTGTTGTGACCAAAATGACTTCTCTTAACTTAACCATAGCTGCAATAGGTGAAAGTAGAGTTAGAAACATGAGAAAAGTAAAGCAAATAACACATAAAAAATGAATGATATACTACTCACTACTCACATGGAATAAATGGTGTGTGAGATGGTGTGGTGGGACCAGAACGTCCTCCATGCTTGGTATGCTAGGCACCCACTTAGCATCCAACTAGCAAGATCTTGATACTTCTCAAAAGCCTTAGGATATCGATGAGGAAGTTCCACTAGGTCTACCCAATCTACTAAATCATCACTGTGCTTACATGCTCAAAAGATGAGAATTCCTCTAGGGTAGTGAGAGTCAAGTTTAGGGCCCCCTCCTCATCATGGAGGCCATGTGCATCAATGGTAAACTTAGTAATGGAAATGAGCAGTTAACATCTTAATATAAGTCATAATCAAATGAATAGTGCAAGAGATCATAAAAGGACTCACCCTTTGGCATAATACATTGTCCCAAGTGGGTTTTGGAAAATGATATGCATGCGTCAGGTAATGAATAACATGTTCTTCTTGTTATAGAACTGGAATTCTAGCATCCACCGGATCCTAGACAAAGGCCTTAGGGCCCTGCAACCATGGCCTAAACTCCCTATTGAAACACCATAAAATTTTGAGGAACTCTTGCTTCACCAAGGTCTTGGAACTAATGTAAGGATTTCCACAAGTATAGCCTCATGACTGTCTAGTAGGAAATGAATGCACTGAGATTAAATTGTCCAGTTTAGCAAGTTTTCTATCTCTTGAGTTGGCAGGCCTGATGGACTCTCTGGCCTGCCCACCTAGATAATTCACCCAGATAATAGTTTACTTAGAAACCATGCTAGGAGTTGCCAAGAGTGCTTGGGATGAGAAAAATAGTTTGGCAAGTTTTCTAGTAGAGACGTCAGCTATGCTATGCTACACTGTGCAGCATAGTAGGCCTTTGGAAAATCAAACAAGTGTATGAATACAAGCTTCAACAAGATGTTCATGCAAGTTAAAGTCAGAATTCAGCCAATACAAAGTGCTATGCTATGCTACACTACATAGAGTAGCAAGATTGAAACATGCAAAGGCTCCTCTGCTAGGCCGCTTCGGCAAAAGGATTCCATCTAAAGCATTGTGGCTTCCAAAATTACCATGTCTCAGTTAGCACTTGAGCCATAGGCAAAGTTTTCTTGTAAATAACTGCAATTTATCCAAAAATGCATGTCACATTGGCTGCTACACTATGCTACACTACATAGCATAGCATAGCAAGAATGCAGATCAATAAAATGCTTCAAAGGTTAGCGTGACATGCACCAAGACCTTCAGCAAAAGCTAGTGACTCCAATGCAAGTTTTCTGTTTAAACCGGTGGCTATGTTGTGCTACGCTACATAACGTAGCATAGTGTAGCAAGCAGCTACACTACTTCAATGTGATTCATTTCTCACTTACATCATTGGCACACTAGATTCCAGCATCTGCAGTTTTGACAACATGATTGTAGCGTAGCAAGTTCACAATTGATTTTGCAGATCTACCCAGTATGGGCACGTCAGTATCTCATAGGTTGAGGACACAGGGCATCTAGGCCTCATTTCTCACTTGCTCCTAGCCCTATAAATACCTTGATGAGTAATGCTCAAAGGGTTAGAAAAAAATTTGGGTTGGAAATTTGAGTTGGCTTTTTGCATTGGCATTTTTGCATGTTGGATGTTTTTTACAGTTAGCTTTTTGACTCAAAGAATTGACATTTTTGCATTAACAAGTATGGTTAGCTTGTTGGCATTTTACACTGGTTGGCTCTTATGGTTGGCATTTCTCATCCAAAGAGTTGACATCTTTGTGCAACTGGCTTCTAATTTCACACTCAAAAGCATGGTTTAGGAATTTTAAGCGTTCTGGTCATTCTTGAACTCTCCGTGCACCTTCGGCATTGTATAACTTGTCATATATTTTCAAGAAATGCAATGAATAAAACCCACAACTTTGCGGTGATGCATTTTCTTAACCTAGTTTATTCTGTTATCTCTTTATTATTATCATTGTTTAGCATTATTTTCTTTATTCCTGCATTTATTGATCATCGGTTTTACCTTGCATATTTTTCTTTTAAACAACATTCATGTAAGGTTCAGTTACACTGATTAAGTCCCTATTTGATCAACCAGACCGTTTAGGGTGCCATGTTTTCATTTTATCCAGCACAAACCTCATGTGGATTTGAGGTTAAATTGTTCACCTAGCAACCTCTCAATGTTTCCAGCCATTGATGTTTTCGATCGCCACACCTAGTCCTTCATCGCTAGTAGGCTCATTAGATATGAACCTTAGGATGCCTTGGTTTGGCCCAAGAAATAATGTTTCTGTTATGATGCCAATTACTTCCATTGCCAAGTGTGACCATATCATCATACCAAAGTGGCAGAGCAAAAATTCCATGAACTCTTTATGCTCTTGATTAGAGCCATACCACCTAGTAACCCACACATGTGTCTAGTGCAAGTATGTTTGGCACAAGTTCACTCATACAACATAAGATACCACGAACTCAACCACGATGAGGATGGGTTTTAACAATACCCTATGGCCACAACAGCAACAAGAGGAGAATGTTAGAATTCGATACAAAATGAAAAAAAATACATAAAAATTAGATGTAGCACATTAGTAAGACTCTTAGTTTTCCCAACAAGACCTGTGGAAGAGCAACATTAGCATACCCATTTGACATGCCTAGTTCCCAATGGGGCACAACACTAACACCTACATTTCACACCTACAAATGTTATAACTTTGAAAATATCAAAAAATTTACTAATTGTTGGTTATGCTCCCCATAGAGCATAACCCTCAAAAATTTTAAAATTTTTTCTGATTGTTTACTACACTCCCCATAGAGCATAAAAACTACCAAAATTTTCTCCCCATAGAGTGTAACAATTGCAAAAATTACTACAAAAATTTCTAACTATTTGAAACACTACCTATCGACCATAACACTTGAAAACATCGAAAAATTTTGAACTATTGACTACGTTTCCTGTAGAGCACAACATTTGAAAATCAAAATTTTTCTAATATTTTTTGTCATGCTCCCAGGAATGTATCTAGACATGATAGCTATGACCCTTGTAGTTACCCTACCTAGATTGATATGCTTTGTATTCATCTTCAAGATGCATCGGTCATGGCTAAAAAGAAAGAAAAAAAATGTGTGTGCACACAAACCAGTTCAGCCTTATCTTGTGTCATGTGCAGAAAAATCCTTGTTCCACATCATGCATGACATGTAGAAAACCCTTGTCCCACACCATGCACAATACACAAACCATCGTAACAAAACCTAGAAATCCACAAAAATCCACTACATGCACTCCCTCCCTTAGTTGAGGCTCATGTTAGCCATGGTGGCAATGGAAGTCCTTGCCTAGGGTATGCTACCCTCAAAACCCTGAGGTGAACAAAGAAAAGAAAAAATCACAATGGCAGAGTGTAGTCCCTTACCTTGTTGATGATGTCTCCCTTCAATCCTTTATGCATGCCCTAAGAAGGCACCTCAATGTATGTTCTCCTTCATCCACATTGGTGAGGCTGGGGTGTTGGTATTCACTGTAGCATATCATTGTCAATGGTTATGCTCTTGCTTTCCTCTTCCTCTATGCTATGCTCTGGCTTCCTCTCTTTTGTCACTATGCTTTGACTCCCTTCACTTTGGCCATGCTATGCTTGGTGACTGTTTATTTCAACTTTTGAAAATGATAGGTTGACTATGGTAAAAATCCTATTTATACTCTTCCAGGGTGAAGGACACATCATCCTCCTAGGTATTGTCCCATGTCCCATGTGTAACATAGGATTATCCCATGTCCCACATGTAACGTGGGACGAGTGTAGCACCTAGAGTTAGAAAATTTTTCTAACTTTTCCAACATCTCCATACTTAGAATTTTTTTTTTGCATTTTTCGTAATTACCCAATAAATGCCCAACTTAATCCCACATTCAAAACCTTCCAAACCTTGCTAAACCAATGCATCCTACATAAACCATGATTTGCTATGACATAAACTAGCAATTTTATGGCCAATCAAGGCTCCAACGTTAGTTTACATACTTGCTTATTTGATTCCACAATTGCATAGTTAGGAAAATTTTCATGACATTTTCTTCCTTATTTTATGCATTTTTCCTTATTACAATAGATGCCACTTGACATTTTTCTAATTTTTTTGTAGGATTTTTGGTAGGATTGTAGAATGAATGCATATGAGCATCTTCATTAACCCTTGGTCTTAATTGAACCTTATGGAGATTCCATGAGATGCATAAACACTAAAGTCCTAGACTTTAGCCTATAGCTTATGACACAAATGTAGCATCCCTAGAGACATCCCTAGATTGGCTAGACCATCTAGTTAGAGCTCTAAATCTAGAAGTAAGTGATGTAATTGAGGATCCTCTCATAGAAGTCCCTATAGAAACATGTAAAGGTGAGGAAAAGACATTGAAACTTAGTTTCTTGTTAGAGCTTAAAATTAGACAAAGCATCTCAAAAGTACTAAACGATAACATTAAGGCATTTGCATGGTCCTACGAGGACATGCCGAGCCTGGACCCTTGCATAATAAAACACAACATCATCCTTAATCCTTGCATAAAACTAGTGAAAAAAAATCTTACAAGCTCAAACCTGAGGTGGCATTGATAGTCTGTGATGAAATCACTAAGCTTTACAAAGATGGTTTCATTTGGGTAGTCGAATGCACAAAGTGTATTTCAAACATCATAGTTGTCCCTAAGAAAAATGGAAATATACACATTTGCATAGACTTCCAAGACCTGAACAAGATGACTTTCCATTGCCCAATATTGACCAACTCATTGATACTACAGCTGGTCATGCCTTGTTGTCCTTCATGGATGGGTTCTTAGGGTACAACCAAATTTAGATCAACCCAGAGCACCAGCTCAGAACCACCTTCATGATCCCTTGGGGTATGTTTTTCTATACAATGATATCCTTTGGACTAAAATATGTATGATCAACCTACCAACACGTAATGACATATATCTTTAGTGATTATCTACTAGACTTGCATACTGACTACATCAATGATATAGCAATTAAGTCCAAGGTGGCACACAATCACACCGATGGCTTAGACCATGTTCTCAAACATTGCCTTAGACATGACCTTAGGCTAAATCCCAAGAAGTGTATCTTCGGCATCAAGACCGGTTGCATGCTAAGCTTTGTAGTATCANATCTTCGGCATCAAGACCGGTTGCATGCTAAGCTTTGTAGTATCAAAAGTAGGTATACATGTAGGCCTTGATAAGGTTAAGGCTATCACCAACTTATCACCGCTAGAAAATTTTAAGGAGATACGTGGGTTACAAGGTAGATTACAATTCATACATAGGTTTATCACAAGGTTAATTGATAAGTTGCTGCAGCTGATGTAACATTTACTCAAAAAGGGAATCCACTTTGAGTGGATAGTGCAATGCCAAGAAGCATTTAACAACCTCAAAAAAGAGTTGGCTTAACTTCCAACTATCTACCCTCCAAAAGGAGACAAGTCATTCTACATTTACCTTGCAACCTCAGACATGTCCATTACTTATCTACTCTGCCAAAAGTGAGATGGTGGCTCAAAGGTCCCTGTTTACTACATAAGACATGTGTTAGTGGCCCATGAGGTGAAATAAAATGATGTAGAGAAGAACTATCTCACCTTAGTCTTTGCACTCAAAAAATGAAGACATTATCTCTTCCATAATCAAGTTAATGGTATCCGCAAAAGTAACATACTTTAGGCGGTTACAATAAACATATATGATAGTACTCAATTGCACAGTGGAAGGCAATAACCATAGAGTTTGACCTGTACTACATAGCACAAGCATCCACAAAGGGTTAAGAAATAGTCACACAACTCATGCCTTCACCCATAGATGATCAAGCAACAACAGTTCCAGAATTTTTCGATGAGCATGTCAATAGCATAAGCTAAGTGCCTACAAACTTTGAGGTAGTTTTATGATTTGATGGTGCTTCAACCTTACAAGATGGTAGTGCTACTACTATCATCATGTTTCCCTCTAGGGATATCTATCCCTTCGTGTTTCACTTTGCATTTCCTTGCACAAACAATGTAGTAGAGTATGAAAGTCTCCTTAAAGGTGTCTTAGCAGCTCATGATTTACAAATCCAAAACATAGTAATCTGAGGTGATTTTTAGCTTATTTTCAACCAAATTATAGAGGTTTATGCTTGCAAAGCACAACATTTTCAACCTTACTATGATTTGGCAAAATACTTGCTTAAGTAGTTTGCAACTGTACATGTCCAACATATTTCCCGTAATGAGAATGGCATTGCTAATGCATTAGCCACTTTAGCCTTAAGCATAGTGCCCAACATGTTTTCTGCATTACCTACTTTAATAATGGATTGCACCAAACGTATTACTCAGAAAAAAATGATTGCATCCATAGCCATGACAAGCACAACTCACATCTTGGAGTGGTACAATGATATTAAGATGTACCTCCAATAGGGTGAGCCTTTGCAAAATCTAACCTTTGACCAAAAAGATGCAGTGTGAAAATGATCTCGATAATACATCCTTGTAGGTGATAGCACCTTGTGTTGTAGATTGTATGATGGAATATTGTTAACTTGCATTAGTGGTAGTGAAGTACAAATGATCATCGATCAAGTCCATGAGGGATTATGTGGAGGCCACATAGCACCTAGGGTAATGGCAACAAAAATTACATACTTAGGCTACTATTGGCCTTACATGGAGCATGATTATGTTTCCAAGGATAGAACACATGATGTGTGTTAGCGACATGGTAACCTAATGCATGTGCCACCCATTCAACTACATACTATGCAGATCGCATGGTTGTTCCAACATTGGGGGTTGGATATCATAGGACCTATAATGCCTAAGTCTTCTGCAGAACATAGCTTCATCATAATTGCAACTGAATACTTTACCAAGTGGGTTGAAGCCATTCCCCTTAGGAAGACAACATCACAACAGGTTTGCTATGCTAGGCAACATAGTGACCCAATTTAGTCTACCTATGATTATAGTCACAGACAATGGGCCACAATGTAGTAGTACAGAAACTAAAGTTTTGTGTGAACACCTTGACATTAAACATTCCTTTCCTTCATCGTACTACCCACAGGTAAATGGCCATGCAGAGGATATGAACAAAGTAATTGTCAAAATTTTGAAGAGAATGCTTAGCAATAGCAAATGATGGTGGCATGAACAACTAGTCTACATGCTATGGGCCTACCACACAACATGTAGAACAACAACAGGTAAGATGTCATATAGTCCTATGTATGAATTTGAACCAATGTTTCCTCTTGAATTGCAGGTCCCATTGCTCCATATGATCCTCTTGAGCTTCATTGATGAGGTCTAGAATAATGAGTTGAGAACCATTAACCTCAACTCTATAGAGGAGGAACGTATGAAAACACTTGATCACATCAAGTGGTACTAGGAAAAGAAATGGTAAAAATATCAACACAATTAGTGTTAATGCCTGATCAATAAGGGGGACCTAGTCCTCAATGTCATTTGTGAACTGGTGGGTAAATTCTCAACTAGTTGGGAAGGTACTTTCTTGAACATAAAGGCTTATGAAAATGGAGCATTCAAGCTTGATAATTTAGATAGAAATTAGTTTGTCAATACAATCAACCACTCATACCTGAAGCTGTACTACACCTAGTACACAATTCCATGCCAGCAAAAAGTAAGGTAATTAAATGTATATCTGCTACAACGTTAAACTAGCACAAAAGATCCACTATGATGTTAAACTGGCATAGAATGTCCTTGGGCCATGATGTTAAATTGGCACCCATAGCATGGTCTGCTATGACTTTAAACTAGCAATCCACCATCTACTAGGACGATAAACAAGCATAGTGGTTTGCTAGGATCTTAAACCAATACATCATGGTCTACCAAGACCTTAAACTAGATCCACAATCTATTAGGACCTTAAACTAACATAACATGCAGTCTACCAAGATGTAAACCTAGGTTCATAATTTAGCATCCATAGTTCAACACACATAGTTCTATAGACAAGCAAGCATGAATACTCTCAATTTTTTGTCACTTTCCCACACCTCTCGGGTAGGGTGGGGTGGGGAATTATAGTTCTAGAATGAAGTTCACATCATCAAGCAAAAAGAGCATTTGCAGCATTGCTACCCTTAGCATCTTGTTGATCCTCCAAAGATGCGTTTAGGAATCTTGCTGACATTCTAGAGCTGTCACCACCATCATCAATCATTTTGGTTGGAGCTCTCATCATCAGCATCACTCACTGGAGAACCAACAGTACTATGGCCCAACCACAACGTTGCCATCCTCCAGCCCTCACCATTGCCTAAGCTGGAAAGAGCATCTAGCAGTGTGACTCTCTACCATCTTGTTGGGTTTCCTAACTCCTGTCTTTGGTGAGGAATCTCGAGCACTTGCATTGTTGACACCTCAAGCCACTTGGGTTCTCACTTTTGGTGTGGCTATTGGAGCTTTTGAAGCCTACCACCACTAGCACCTACACTGGCCTTCCTGTTTTGAACACTACATGCACCTTCAACTGACATAGCACTCATGACTCTTGCAGTGTTCTTGCAAATAGGAGTTCATCTTCATCCCACATGGTGTGGTTATTTTTCTTATTTTCTTTGTGTTGTGTTTGTAGGATGAAGCCTTAGCGATGTTGTTCAAGAATGCATTTCATTGTAGTGGCAAGCCATCACACTACTCTAATGTGTCCACTTTGACTCACCAAGCTACTCAAGAGTGCACATCTGTATTATCCCATTATAGCCTATTCACATTTATCCCTTTTCCTTACAATTCCCCACATTTTCTACACACTTCTTTGATGCATATGACACCGCTTTTTTAGTTAACTATAGAACCAATAACTGACATAATGCAACTTGTCCCATAGGGAGTCATTATGGGTTGGTCAAAGTCCAAGTGGATGTAACGCAACTCATCCAAGGAGGAAACACTGTCATACATATGTGACATGATTGCCTCTAAATGAATCCTATTGAGTGGCATGTAATTCGCTTGGAAATAAAACATCTTTAGAAAAAAAAAGAAGAGAAGCAAAAAAGGAAAAGAAAAGAAAAGAGAGAGAAAAATAAAAATAAAATTAAAAGAAAAAAAATAAAACTAAAATCGGGACAAAACAAGTGCCCAAGTAAAAATAGTAGAGTTTCCATTTTGCAATTTTTCTATCCTTGGATCAACCATCTCACAAGCACTTTGACGAGAGGCCAAAATCCCACGGACAGATCACCTCTGCATGCTGACTCTCTCACAAGTACTCCAATGAGGGATCATGATTTGGCAAAAAGACATCATGGTGCTGTATCTCATAGTTGCATGTACAATGAACATCTTTCCCCCTTTCTATCCCTTGACCCATTCCCTTAACCTACTCCCTACCATACTTTATTCCCTTAGCACTTCCAAGCATGGTGAAGCATTGTCTGGTTAGGCACTGATGAGTGGTGTTGGTGTCATGTTTACCATGGTGTTTTGTATTCTTTGTCAACATCTCTGGGGTCATTCTTCTATATGCCAACAAAGAGGGGCTAATAAAACACCACCAATTTCAAACTTCTACAGTTCATGCCAAATTTGTCTAAGTGTCAAAACTTGGCAAATGTTTTCTAAGTGTTGGTGCTATGCTCCCTAGCGTAGCCAGCGTATCATGCATCAAGGCCTATTTTGCAAAATTTTCTAAGTGTTAGTAGTAGTTACATGAAAATTTTGCTAAGTGTCTTGATATGCTCTCAATTTTCCTAGTATGCTCCCCAGTGTAGCCAATGTAGCACACACATCCATGGCCAGTTTTCCCAAGTGCCAAGTCAAAAGTTCTCAAGGTTGCTTGGGATGAACAAAATAGTTTAAAAAATTTTATATCTCCTAGGTTATCGCACTTGCTACACTCTTTAGTGTAGCCAGTGTTTTAGTGAATAGTTCACCCATGTGCTAACCTAGAGGTTGTCAGAATTTCTTGGGATGAACAAAATAGTTCAGCAAATTTTCTATCTTTTGGGTTGCTACGCTTTGTTATGCTCACTAGAATAGCTAGCGTAGCACGCTCTTTAGTGCCCAAGTTTTACCTAGAGGTTGTCAAGTTAGCTCAGCATGGAAGACATTTTGGCAAATTTTCTAACTCCTAAGGCTACCTCTCCTACTACACCATAGAGCATAGCTAGTGTACCATGAAGGAAGACTACATATTTTGTCAAAATTTGGCTAAGTATCCCTACTATGCTTTGCTACACTCCCCAACATAGCTAGCGTACCAGTGTTGAGGATCAAAATTGTGCAAAATTTCACTAAGTGTTATTTTACAGTCTAGAGTGTAGCTAGCTTGACACTAGAGAAAAGTTATTGACAACCTCCTAAAGTCTCTAGAACTTAGCATTGACCTTTGTCTCAACTCTAAAATTCCTCTGGCAACTAAGATTAGCAATTTTTATACCCCCATTGATCCCCAAAATTATTCCTATGCTTGACCCTACTCAAAAGAGGGGAATATGTAGTCCTAGAGTGTAGCCTCCAAGTTACACTATTTTTCATTATTTGCAAGTACATTGCAGTCATTCAAGGTTTGGCACATGCAATCTAGGAATTGTAGTCATGGTTCAATAGTCTCCAGGGACCTATTGTAGTTCTTTAGAGCATAATACTTTGCTACTTTCATAGAAGCATAGCATGTTCAACGTAACCCCATTTAACCCTCATTACCATGTGGCACTTGATCCACATTTCATGCTAAACCTAGCCTTATAAATACCCCTGTGTTTAGCATTTTAGGAGTTGGAAAATCAAAAAAAGCATTAGACATTTTAACTTTCTGAGCATCCCTATCATTCTCACACTTGAGCACCTAAGCTTTGCACCTTGGCACCTCCCAAAACACAGTCCACCAACATTACAATAGAACATGGCAATAGCCAACCTAGCAAGTTTAGTCTCCACTACAGCTATTAGCTTCATGTCCTGGGCATCCTAGAGACTATGACTATATTGCTAAACTTCCACTATGCCTGCTTGTAGACCGTGTACCATTCTCACCTCTTGTCTAGCAATAGCTACACTCCTCGCCTTTTGGGGTGGTGCATTTCTTGTTCTTAAGCTCTATTCCATTTCTTTTTCAAGTATATTTCTTTGATATTAAGCATAAATCTTGCACTTTTCTACTATTTTGATATGTATTTGCATGTTCACATTGCTATACATAGGCTGGGACACCTTGCTGCACTCTGACTTAGCTGGTCCTAGTGTCCACATGTAATGTAGTATAAACACCTCTTGCACATGGTCATTTTAACACCATGTAAGTCTCTGCCTAATCAACAAGATCATTCAAGGAACCTCATTTCTATTTCCTAGCATGACCCTTACATAGATTCAGGATTAGGTTGTACACCCACCAACCTCTTATTATTATAGTCATCGATGTTTTCGGACATCACAGAAATCACTTGCAACTTCCACGTTGATATTTTTGCTATAGGGCAGGGGGTAAGAACAACATTCGATTTCTAAGGTATTAGCTACAAAAATGCAAATTTACTACTAGGAAACAATAGTGGCAATATGGGTAATAAATGTTGGAATAGAAATTGGGCAAAGGCCCTCCTTCTAATGCCAAGAAAACTATTGCAACTGGAAAAGTCAATTGCTTGAATAAAGATCGATGGATCTAGTGCATAGCAGTCCTCATCCTATAAATCCCTAGAACCTCCATGAAAATGGGATTATGGGCACCCAATTTGGTCCAATAGATTAACTAGGGGCCTACAAAATGCAAAAGTAGGCTAATAAAAATAAAATGCTGAAGCTGATAACATATCTAAATAATGCACCAAAAATAAAAAAATATATCTTGTATACAAAACCAAAAAATTAAAAATTTATTGATGAAAAATAAAGAATAAGTTATGAAAATGTGTACAAATGGTGCTTGAGTGGGCAATAAAGGGGGCTCACTTGAATGGGGGTTCAGGGTCTATTGAAGTTGATGCAGTCAACTCCATGATCCATATGTCCTACCATAACCAATGCTATCAAACCTCTAGTACTATAATCTAAGATCTACAACATTTGCTATGGTGAGGGCTTATAAGTGTGAAAAATATAAGCTACCTACATGTTCTACATTGGGATTTGAAAGTCCTATGAGTGCAACATGGAGCTTGAAAATTCACAAATCCCAAAGGGGTTTGCGAGGTCACAAATTCTAGCTTAGAAAATTGTATACTCCCCATAAAACCCATCAAATTGCTATTTTTGGCATTCTAAAAGGCATTTTGACACCCCCAAGCCTAATCATAAACTCTAGGTAACATTGTTTACTTGGGGAATAAGGCTTTGACTACTTATGAGGCATTTTCCAGACCCAAAAATATAAAGTATGTGAAATTTCTGACTGTGGGTTACAATCTTCACATTTACAATGAAGGTTTAGCTTAGGTTTCATGGGCTGAAAGCTACATGATGAAAATTGGCTATAACATGCAAATTTTTATTGGTGTTTTAGGTATGATATTGATTGACATAAAGAAAGTAAATAAAAACATAATGATTAAATATAGAAATTGGATTTTAAGTTTAAAGAATAAGAGAAAGTGAATTTTAAACTAGTGTAATGGAATTAAGTATCCATTCCCTTGGTCGTGGCCTAGTCATGACCCCATCATGATGGTCTATATCTCACAACCATGTCACAAACTATATTCCATTCAAAATTCTAGCATGACCTAGCCACAACCCCATTGCAACTGTCACTCAACTTCTACTCACAATAAAAACTAATTTTTTAACAATGCAATAAAAATGCTAACTCATCACCTATGCATTCAAAAAAACACCATACATGTTATACTAATCACCTAGAGTCTAGAGACTAGTAGTAGAGCCTCTATTATCCTCAAAACCATTAATCATGATTTCTAACACATCACTTTAGTTCATATACAAAGGATGTTATCTAAACATAAGAATTAATCTCTAACATTGATGTTATAGAAACTTCAAAATACCATTCAACATCTACACAACTCAGTAGAAATCCAATGAAAAAACATAATGATCTCAAAACCTAAAAAAAGAGGCAAGAAAAGAATCCCACAAAAAATCTACTAAAACTACTAAACTTGAAATATAAAAATCAAAGCAACAAACTACTCTTCATGGCATTCAAGATTTTCCAAAACCTGAACCAAGCTTCCTAGACCATAACCTACCTAAGACCAATTTCCCAACATTTCAAAAATCACAGAATTAAGCGAAGATTTAGTAGAGAATGGAAGAGATGAAGAAACCATAAGAACCAAAATGGATGGGATTGAGAATGTTAAAGCTAGAACATCTATTACATTTTAATTATATAAACATATTATAATTATTTGTATGTTTGATTTATAGTTGACAATGTTTTTTGTGAATTTCCTCATCCCCAACTTATACTAAGTGAGACACATACCGAAATGTATTCATAGAACATTGAATCCAATTACTAATCAAACCCTATAATACCATAAATTACCCTTAAACAATTATGAGACCATACAAACATCAGCTCATACTAACTAGTCATACTATACAACTATTCAAAACCTCTAAGAATCATGAACTTGTAACATGATCGACCAAATAACATTGATACCATACTCATAATGCATAATCATAACACATGGTTGAGAGTCATACCTACCTAATACTTAGTCTTTATGGACCATCATCATAACCTACTATCCACAAATACCACACTACATATCCAACAAGATTAGAATAACATTACTTAGACTGGTTAATTATAAAACCTTCTTAACTTTAGGGTGTTCTTACCATTATCACTATTAGCATATTCAACTAACATTTCCAAGGAACTCTTATATTTACTAATTGAGACTATAGGATTGGCCTACTTAATTTTTGGAATATCTTCTTTATGTTTGAATGGATTTTTACTTAAACTTGATGTGCTTCTTGAATATTTTAATATCTTCATTTCTTCCTCTTAAAAATACCTCTTAAATTTAATTTATTTTACAATATAACTAATCTTAGGCTTATTCATTACATCTCTTTCCATCTTACTCTTTAACTTTTGTGCTTATATTTTTAGTTTTTCATTCTCTGTCAAAATGTACAGAGATATTTTTAATTAAATTTCCCTTTTAATCTATACTGTCTAAATTGCTTCATCCATTTTTCAAGATTTTTTCTTTACTATCTTTGCATTTCTCTTCATTTAAATCATGTTGGACATACTTTTCATATTCTTTGTGAAGTAATACTTTTTGACATTGCTAGTGAATTATTGTAACATTGGGTCTTCTAATACTTTAATGGCTTCATTCTTCTAGAATTTGGATTTGATCTATGGTCTTCAAGTAAATTTAGCCACATTTCTTAATTTTATTATTATTTTATTTCCTTATCAATCTATAGTTTATCAAGTTGATGGGGAAATAGGAAGGATTCGGTCATCTTTCTAACTAAGATTGTTTCTTCTTCTTGAAACATATCCATAAGATCTTTGATTCTTTCCATAATATTTTCATCATCCTACATATATATTGGATTGTTTTTATTCCATGAAGTTTTACTATCTTTATGTTTTCATTCTTCCTATTCATTCTTTTCTTTAGTTTGCTACTTTGAGGTTTCTTTAGTCTTTTCAACTTTTCTTTTATGTTTATGCCTTCTTTAGTAATGATTTTGTGAGACCTCTATTTCCCTCTTCCTTTAGTTCTATAGATATTTAGTTCATTTTTTGGCTTTTGTTTTTTTTTTTAAAGATTTGGAGACAATTTTTACCTTATTTTCTTTCATTTTTCTTTCCATTTGATTTGAATACATCTTTACGTTTTTATTCCTCTCTTCATTTTATAAATTTTTTATGGTAAAATGCTTTCTAAATTTCATAGGCACTTACAACTATTTTATTCATGTACTATAAATGTCAATTTATTTATAATAAAGGAGATCAAAATGCTATATGAATAAAATGGTTTAACCTTTTCAATTATTTGTAGATCTTCTTCAAGAGTTTGATTCTCTTTACTACCTCCTTTGTTCATGGGTATTTAGTATCTAAGTGCCAAATCTTATGGATACAATTTAGTGAGCTAAAACAAATCTCTTATAACTTATTTCTTCAACATATGTAGGAATGAATATGTGGGCCATACTACAAAAAGGATTTTTACATTTTCTATTTTTGATCTAATTTTCCTAATTTTTTGGATAATATTCTGAATTCATACATACTTCTTAATATTCTTGTCAACCTTAATATTTTATTGAAATATTTGCATAAATTTTTTCTAAAGGATAATTCTAATTGTGTCATCATCCAATATGAAGACTACTTCATTTTAGTCTTCCCTATGCATAAATTATCTCCCTTTTTCTTTTCTACAATTTGCATAATGATTTAAGGCAAAATCACTTCATCTTTTATCATACTTTCTAAAACATATTTAGTTATTCCTAATTTTTGAAGTTTTCTCCATTGTTCTTTAGTGAGTTGTGTGGATCTTTGCACTTAAAAGGGTGATTAAACAAGTTCCAAATAAAAGTTAAAGCTAAAATTTTTTGAAAATAATTAAACTAAAATACATAAATAAAACAAAATCACCTTGACGTAGAATAAATATTACCACTTTATAATGTGGAAATTGAATAATAATGATATAGGATACCATAGTGGTAGATCATCAAATACTACATACTCCTTGCATGATAATCAACAAATCTCTAAGCATGGTATCCTATAGCAATTCCAAAAATCTTACAATGTTAAGAACAACTATGATGCTCTTGCAAGTGTTGATCCCATAATGAAACTTAAGTATAACCATAAGTTTCATAGGTAGTTGAAAAACAAACAAATAATTCATAAGAAATTCATTACATGACAATGTATGACATGATGCATCCCTATAACCTTCAAAAACCGTACAAAAGATAAAAGAAAAATGTAGTATAAGTTACAAATATATATAGATACAAATATATGAAATAACAATTCGCACTAAAGAGAATAGGTCATTGATATCATTTATATGAAAAAAGAATCCCAGTATTTCCAAATGATATACTTAGAAGAACAAGAAGAAATTAATTATATTCATAGGATTGATAAGTGTGCGTTGCAAGAAACAATGAGTAGATCATTATAACACAACATCTAGTTTCTTAAAGAAGAAGTGAAGATTCAAATTATATCACTCATAATCTACTTGAGTTTTTTAAATAAGGAAAGAAGGTCTTATGAAAGGTTATAATAGAATAGAAAAGAAAGACTTATAAGATTTAATTTGTAACCATGGTGTAATTATGTAAAAAATGACCTAATGAAGTAGAAATGTTAACGTGAAGTTAAGTTCATTGGAAACTTAGTGAAGTACATAAGTCTAGTTGTAATAAGTTAGAACACACATATTCATAATGTAGTGTAAGTTACAGATAATAGTAATACAAAAAGGGTTGAAAAGAAATCTTACAAATAAATGTTATGATATATGAGTATGATGAAAGTATTAAGCTTGGGATAAGAATTTAGTGGTGAATTCATTATTAACTATACCCATAATTAAAGTTTCCTAAGAGCATAAAAACATATCTACGTGTAATAGCAAGATGCATCAATAATCCATTTAGGTATAAACATAAGTATTTAGTCACCCAAGTAAAAATCCATTAAGGAAAAGAAAATATTTCAACTACTTGTCTACTCAAGTGTGAAATCCACAAGGCAAATAATGAAAGTGTATTTCTTCTCAAAGAAAATTTGAGCTTCTTAATTCAAAGAAAGAAAAAGAAAAAAAGAAAAATATTGACAATGATTTCAATTTTAATGTATACAAGAGATACAATGCAAAAACATAAAGAATGAAAAAAACCATTTTCTAAAAATGCAAATAAAATATAGTCTATAAATTAAAATAATGATTACAGTACATTCAAATTTGAGGATTAAAGTGTGTATAATGGTAACGCCCTTTGAAAAGCAATCTAGCAAATCATCCTTAATGACCATATCAATGATGTGTAAGAGCCAAGTTGTGTAGTTATGAGAATGCCAAATCCAAGTAACCATGATAGTAGAAATTAAATCTATAGAAAATATCAATTAAATGATAAGTCTGCAAACATTTCCCACTAGTATATGGTCAAAAAAATGAATAGAACATCTTAGATATCTTTTTATTATGATTAATGGCTATCTTGGGCATCCTCTTTACAACTAATTGATATTTAGATGGAACTTCCTAGGAAAGTGTTAACATTTATCTTGTTTCAAAGTGGTCTCAGCTTGAATATCCAAGAATTGTTTAAATGTTTTCAAAAGTGAATATTAATTTTTTATATGGAACATTCATCTTGCACAGAATCCTCTATTCAATCTTCCCTAGGCCATAATTAAGGCATCCATATTTGGGTTTGGATGTCTACCCTACATTTGGGGCTTAGGAAAAAGGTTACCTAGGCCTTTTCAAACTCATTTCCTCATGTCCCACCTTTCCCTAGTAAATTTGAATCAATATCCCATAGCCTTGAGTTATTGAACTTAATCCATACCTCATTAAGATCTACACACATGCATAATGAACAAAGCACACTTCTCCATTTTCTAGTTTTAGTGTTCCAAAATATGAGATTTGTTAACAAGCTTTCACTTTTAGATGATTCTAAAAACTTGAAAATGAGTAAGAATTACATAAAAATCAAAAATAGCTAGAAATATAAAATATCAAAATCTTGCTAAATAAATATGCTAAAATAGTATGTTGATGAAACAAAAATCATAAACACAAAACATAAAACAAAAACATACAGACATAAGTTCATGAAAACATAGACATGTGAACACTAAAAATAGATTCCATAGACATAATACTTATACTAGCTTTTCCTTTTTTAAATAACATCCATAAGTGGTAGAGATATATTAAAATATACTTAGTCTGAATCCTCCTAATCTACTAGTCTATATTCATCATCAACATTGTCACTATGGGAGATCTTTACATATCCTCTAAGTCAACTGTCTACACAATAATGTTTATCTTTTGACACTTGGATCAAACATTCTATTTAAAATAAGAAATTTAAGAAAATTAACAAGTGAATTCATGAAATGATGAGAGTAGGATCTATTGAGTGATTAGCACCATTGAAAGATCTTTAATATGAGAGGACTAAAGAGACTATTCATGGTACCCTTGATGATGGGATCATTAGTGATCTTCTAGTGCTTGTGAGAATGCATTTCCTTCACATGTGCCTATTAATAGACATGAAAGTATGACACTAATCCTCATAGCTATACTATTATGTCTCATCTAGTCCTCTAATCTCCTCACCTTTGTTCTCTACTATTTCCAAATCATATCTCCTAGATGGACTCACCTCTAATATTCTTGAAAGGGTAGTGTGCTTGTTAGATGATCAACTAGATATCTCAATTGGCTCCTCTTACAACATAGGAGAAAGCTCTTCCAATTGAAAGGTGTTGGGCTTTACGGACCTTCACCAAAGTCTATTAGCTCATCTATTCAATCTAGAGATATTATGATTCATTTTATCAAAGTTCTTAGTAAATGCTTACAATGCCTTATTTATGATAGATATGAGATGATGTCCAAATGATCTAGATTTAGAGAGCTATAGTTTCATAACATGTAGAGTGTATCTACAAACTTTTCTCTCATGAATGCTTCTTTTTTCTACATGCTAAATTGTCTTCTTTTTACCATAAATGATGAGCATGTTAAAGATGGTTATACACTCATTATTAATAATTAGGCTAATCAATAATAGGTGGTAAAAGATTTGTACCTTGTAATGTTCTAATATAATATTCCTACAAATAATATAACTGAAATCTAATTTGACTCTAGTGAGCAAACACTTGAGCATAATGGCTTGCTATGGGAGTAAGCGATCATACCTCCCATATTTTACTATAAATAATAAAGATAAAATGGATGCATTTATGGTTACATTAGCTCTAACAACTTTTCCTTTTAATACAAAATCAACATTTCCAAAAATTTACTAATAATAATTTATTTTTGCAATAGCATGAATTTTTCCTTCCTACCTTATATCCAAACAATTTTTTATATTTTCTTGCTCTTGCTATGAAGAAAATCCATCTTCTATTACTATATTTCTTTTCATATATTTATTAAACTAAAATATCTTGATTCTCTTCTTAATTCTATCCATGATCTCTTCTCATTGGTATCCTAGTTTCTTTATCCCCACTTTCTTTGTGATGGACATTACAATCATGACTACAAATAAGGGATTTAAGAATGTATAATACATTTATGCTTATGCCCTAGTGGGAGTATCATAAGGTTTATTTTTATCTTACATAGTTAGGAAATTCATGATAAAAGTAGATGTTCATAACACCTTGTCTAGGATGCTTCATATAAGTGTGAATGTACCATCTAAGAGGACTTTTGTTCTAGGGTGGACATCCCTAATGAAAGGTGAACATCCAACCTAAAACAATGTCAAAAGTTTGAAACATATGTTGGAGTTTACATACCTTAAAAATTATTCTTGATGTAGCTACAAGGACATAAAGAAATAACAAAAAGAACAAAAATATCTTAACTATCCTAACCTACTAGATATGCAAGAAATTTACTTAAAATTACCTACTTGGGAATGATCCCAATCATAAGATGGTGTGCAAGTAATGTAGGATAAGTTGGTTCATATCTAGTCTTATCCTTCTAATTTGTATGACTACCTGTTTCCTCCTTTCATACTTTCTAGACATGTAATTCCCTCCTTGTCTTACCTTTTAAGAGTAAGATTAAAAGCCTCTTAATTCATATGACTTATCTTATTGGAATTAGTTTTAAGAGCTTTTCTTCAGTACCCATATTTTCACTATGTAACTCTATAAGTTATTTCTACCGCATCTCTATTGATCAACCAACTAAGAAGCATCTTGAATTATTGTGTTTCTAGTTGAATAATAATTTCTTATGTGACTAGTGTAATGAAAATTAATAACATATTATAAATCTAAAAAATGTAGAAGTATAGAAATCATAATACTTATCTTGAAAATCTTTCCTTAGTTTCATTTTATTAAAGTAGATTGACATAGTGGGTCTGTGATGAAGATCAGTCTTGTTATTTGGAATTTTGAATTGGTAAAGAAATTAATCTAAGAAATCTTTTCCTATAGTAAATCTTTTAGAAACTTATTTTTCGTTTTCTATCTTTTGATGTAGTTCTTCATTTCTCTTCTTGAGAAAAGAAATCTCTATGAGGAGGAGGTGATTTGTAATGTTTTTTTCTTGAATTCATTCTACTCTTATTCTTGCAATTTCATTGACTCATTTAAAATACTTAGTTCATAAATATTAACCTTAAGGATCATGTATTTACTTATTAGATTTAGACATGACTTTGTCTAATGCTTAAACTATAACTCATATTGGTGTAGCTTTCTCTTAAACTTGAACAAAATTTTATGTAATTTAATCTAATTTTCTTTAATAAATTCATAACTTTGTTCAATGATTTATACCTCTTTATTACTAATTTTTCCTTCTTCCTCATCTTTATGTGATGTAGTGAGGTTGATAATTGTCATGCAAGAAAGATGAGAGTTAGAGATATCACCATCTTTTAAATCCACTTCTCTTACTTCAACATTATTTTATTTTCTTAACAAGTATTTTTCCTTCTCTTATATCTTAGCCTCATCTTGTATTCTTTTACTACTAGAATATTCTAGAATAAGATGTCCTCATCCATAGCAAATTAAACAAATAATATTTCAAATGTAGATAAAAATGGTTAATTTTTATAACCCTTACCTATGAAATTACCTCTTGATGATCTTCATCTTGTTCTTTTTTCTTACTCCTTGATGTAAATTGGCAATTATTCTATTGACTTTTTTGGTAAAAAGAATAAGATCACTATCATTAATGTCATCTCCATCAATGTACAAGGGTACCTTTATTTATCAAATTTTCTAATTTTTTTGAATGCTTGGCTAAAACTTGATGTTAATTCAATGGAGTAATTCTTCAACACGCCCTCTTCCACTAGTATCATCTAATAGCCCATGAGAGCACTTTCAAGTTCATCAAACTTTAATGTATCAAAGTTTCTCACCTTCTTCATAGGTAGTATCTTCATTATGTACTTAAGGTTGAGAGTTCTTATGATCTTCTAAATCACTTCACTTTTATAAAGATCTTAATTGATTCATCTAATGAAACTCATCAAATCATGTACTTGATATAAATATGGATTAATCTATCCATTATTTTACATCTTTCGATTCTCAAGCTAGTTCAATCGTAGAAGGAACTTGGATTGCTTCACATGTTTTATTCCTCCATAGGTAACCTCTAGTATATCTCTACAATTTCATGGTAGTTGATGAATGCTACGTTAGTTAATCATATTGATGCATTAGTGTCAATATATCCCTTGCTTCATCAACACATCATCATTGATGGAAGTCTCAGAAATACCTATATAAATGCATGTTTATGGTACTTTTGATCATTGTGCAACTAGAATCTTGTATTTTTTTTGTGTCAAAGTTACAATATTTTTTCTACTAAGATCCCACAACATGAATTAAATATATTTTATGGAGTTTCATTTAGTGCTTAGTATATCTAAACACATTTACAGGATGATAATGAAATTCAGATTTATTCTATTCATTATAGTACTTGGCCTAGAATTTTAATTTATTTCTTGCAATTTACTTTAATTGTTTCATTATTTTCAATACAATTAGTTAAATATTTTATTACATTACATTTAATAAATTCATATGAGTATGATCAATTTCAAATATAGCATAGTAACACTTAGTAATCCAAGTAGTGGATCACATAGTAATCTAGCAGTGTTGGTCTATGTTCAAGACGTGTATGATAAATTGAAAATGGATGTTCTATGCTTAGGATAGCTTAGATATAAATTTTATACTTAGATTAATTAGGTTAATATTTTAATACGTTAAATTTTTAAATAATAAGAATACGATCATATGCCCCAATCACACTTAACCATATAACTTAAATCCACACAAGTGTACTTGGAAATACAACAATCAGTGATCTAATGCTTAACAAATATAAGGAATCCAACTAATCATAATTCATAGAATTCAACTAGATCATACATGAATGCTTGTGATTCATATGATTAGGCATAGGGTTACTTTGTCACTCTNGTTTGATGCAATGTTGATCTAATTGTATCTACAATACCTATTAGGAAAGTTCTAGTAGTCCTAGCCAGAGATGTTGTTCAATACCTAGTCTACAAAGGGGAATGTTAAATGATGCTTAAAATCAATAGCATTCAGCAGCCAATATTTGATATAAATCCTCCATTCATCATCCATTTTGGGTGTGGCTACAGTCAAACTAGCCCACTCATTGTCAGAAATAAAAGTGATAAAATTGGCTTTTAGAAGACAAATAATTTCACTTTTCACCAAATCTCACATATTAGGATTAAGTGTCTATTGAAATATCCACTAAGGTTTGACACTTGGATCCATGTATATGCAATGTTTACAAATAGAAGAATCAATTCTTGTGAGTTTATCATGGAATTAGGTAAAGGCTTTTCTCCATTTTGCAAGTACTTTTTTAAATTTGATCTTTTGATGATCATTAGAGAGGAATTGATGATAACAAGATGACCATCAATGAGGAATAGATACAATAAGCATTTATTATATTCTCTTTTTCTAAATTGGATCATTCAACATCAAACGAAGCAAGAGAATTAATTTGTCTTTCAAAGACCTAATTTGTGGCTTCATGGACTAGATGATCTTCAAGGAAACTTACATATTAGATGATACAAATATGCTCTATGAGATAGCACTGAAAACCCTACTTACCACATGATTAGAAAGGATCACATAAAATGTTATTGTAATTTGTCTTTCTAATTGTATAGTTCCTACTTATTTCAAGGTGAAGGTCTAGAAGACTAACTTGCAATTAATGGTGCTCAACTAGGCTTTTCCTATGATGATAGGAAAGTTATCTCCATCATATTCTCTAGTTTAATTACTAAGAAGTCTGTAGGGTGTGATAATCCCATCAAAGTTGTTATCACATGGTTAACCTATTCAATAGGATATGTGTATGATTGTTCTATCAACTCCAATACACTATTAGTACTCTTAAGAAAGAGAAGACCCTAATCAAGGTATTTCTATAATGAAATATTATTGAATCATGACCTAGAGCCATAAAGAGCTAGAAAATAACCTTTCTTACTAATCTAGATTCTACCTTATAACTTCTAGGATTTGTCTTCTTTCTAAGTAGGTAACCTTGTTTTACCACCTACACTACTCTCTTAGACATAGTGATGGTATTGATACTATTAACATTAGGTGTCATTGTAATTGCATTTCTAGATGTAGTTAAATTACTCTTTTCCAATGTGGATGTTTCATCTAATAGCATTCAAGAAATGGTATAGAAACCTATTGAATACAAACTCCTATTCTACTTAGAGTATTGGCCTCTTCACAAGATGAAGAGGAATGAGTGGATCTAATCCCCTGATGCGTACATCTAGACTTGAAAGAAAATGTCCTACCATGGAACCTTAAATTTTCCTCCACAAGCATATCAATAGGAGTCTAGTAATAGTACCTAGCCACATATGTGGAAGTTTGATCTACATATTAAAAAACATCATAGAATGTGTTTTTTCTTGATTGCAATTGATTGAAGATTCTACCTTTCATGATATCATGAAGTAGAAGTGATTCTTATTGATAAGGAACTTGCAAGATACGATTGAATGATACATGCTAGTATCGCTAAGATGCCATATTTGGAAATGGATAAGTACCTACATAGATATCTTTAGAATGGGGGTTTGAAGAAAATTCCATCTATTGTTACATCCAAACTAGATAATTCCATGAAGTAATACCACGAGGATCTGGAGTTTTCCATTATAAATATTATTGCATTGTTTGTAGGTACATAGCTTCAAGATAGTATGCATCATCAAAGTATGGAGTTCTCATTATTTACTTCTTAAAAAAATTGAAATTCAAGTGGATCACAGATCATCTAATTTTTACAAATCATATGGGCCTAATTGGGAAACACTACAAGTCATGAGGATTTGCACAGTACTTGCATAGGCCCTCATCATTAGAGAATGAGGAAGCTTCACTTGAATCATTCCTTGTGCTCTTGCAGAAAGAAAGCTTTTCCTTACACTTTCCTTCAAAATTATTTTTTCCATCTAGGTTGTATAATGGTTTTTACTATAGTTGTAACCATCCTACCCTTAATGTCCTTGAGGATAGTGATCATCTTTTCATCCATAGCATCCCAAACCTAGTCCAGCTAGTAGTCATGTTTATCAAGGCCTTGTGGGTTCTGACTTGATTATGCATCATAGACTCAACAATAATAGGAGATTTAGATGTATCGTCAATGATTTTAACCCTATTTCTACATGTAGGATCATAGTTATGCTTTTTTTATATATATCGTTTCCTCCATTCTTCTTCCATGCTAGTAATGATGTTAAAGAGTTCTTTAATTTAGGCCTTAAAATTATTTGTGTATTTAGGTCATGGCATACACATCTACTAACTTCATTATTTTTTAGTTAGGCCTTTCATAGTGTGTATTATCTAATCTCTTTAACTAAATCCATGGTTCAAATTGAGGTGAGCTATTTTTAGGTGTCTCTTCATGACAATGTCTAGCGATTCATGGGATTTTGGCCTCCATTCAACCATCTTCTTCTAGATGTTGGAAATACAAACCTAGGTTTGAAATTTGTTGCAAAATATATTAATCATGGTTGCACATTTTAGAACTAAGTTTTATGGAAAGGATTTGTATTAGGCTTTTGCATATTTAATAAAGATGTAGGGGAACAATGAAAACTTTTGTCAATCATTGATGATCCCTTGTCAATTGCAAGCATTATCAAATGCATGCATGTGATGTTGATGATCATCACTATTATACCATATATAGGTTGGAATATCATTAATTTTGATTTATTTAATATTGTTATCATGAAAATGCTTCTATTGAATGTAGAAAACCTCATTAATCTCATGATAATTACCTCAGTTGAATAAGGAGGAATCATCATCACTGAATGATCTCGACAAGTGAAGATGTTGGAACTTAGGGAGGAGATCATTTTCATGGGTTCTGATTGCATCATGATTGATAATCCCTTATCATGAGCCTTCATGATGGATTGGCCATTTACCTTTTATGTCTACTTTATCACCTTTCTCATCATCTAAGTGGTCAAATGAAAAGCCATGATAAAGCTCCTCTTCTACCATCTAATCTCTAAGTCTTGTCTTGATTGGGGTTCATAGTGCTGGAAGTCTAACTATGAAGCCATATAAAATGCATGAAATTCTTATAGTTAATATTAATTAGGATCTCTTTAAGATCTCCTACTATAGCCATGGTTAGTTCCCTTGAGAATCTTCCATGAGCATCATGTCATCTCCCCTACTTGTCCTAATGATAGGTTAAGATAACCAGTGATAGGATCAAATTCTTTGAATGTTTAAAGAGCAAAAAAGCCTTCTCCCATTTTGGTACACTCGGTAACATCTTTGATGGACTCTTAGCATCATCTATTATCTTGTTCCTATTTAAAATTTGCATACAACACTAAGAAACACATACTAGGTTTGAACAAATGTTAAAATCTAGAATATACATGTAGTTCCATGTAATTCAACAATGTGTTCCTCAACAACATTGCTAATGATAGGGGTCCTACTAGTTTTGGACCAATGAGATTTATCATACAAATTGTAGTGCGATCTAGTCANGCTTCAGAAAACAAGATTTAAATAAATATTTGTTGTGTTTTAATGTATTTTTAGTATTTTAGTGTTTAAGACATCAACAGTTAAATGAGGAAAATGATAAGCTTTATTAACAATGAAAATATTAGACTCCATATTAACCAAATGGTTCTAAGCTACATAAGCAATGTAGCACTTTGATAGAGCCTAACTACACTTGTGAAAGTGATAATTCAAAACACACAAGATAAGGAAGAAAATTAACTTACATGAGGTAGGAAGAGCTCTTCACAAAAATTATACACCAAAAGCTCCAAGAAATATCTAGGTTATGAATACCCCTATAAATGAGCTTACCTTGAGTATTTATAGGTTTTGCATAGAAATGGAAGAGGTTTGTTAGCACCTAGGTATTAACAAAGGCTCGTCAATGCAATCGAAGTTATCCTCAAGTGCACACATGACAAAGTTAGGCAAGCTAGCATTACTATGGGGTGTATTAGTGTCTCTACACTAATGCATAATGTGCGTTAATGCATGGTAGGCATCATCTCCCTAAAATCATGCTTTATAATGTGAATCGTAGGTGTAAGCGAGAACTTGAGGGAACATGGTGAAAGAATCCTAGGACATATAAATGAAGTTGAAATTATGCTAAGGAGCTTATAATTATGCATATAACCTCAAGGTGTATCCTAGGAGGCAAAGGTGCATCTTAGAAGACCAAGAACCTCTATCGAACATACTAGATTATAAACATAGGGCATATGAAACACCTACTAAATCCAAGAATTACAATAAACATAAAAATTAGCACTAGATGTCTCATGAAGGGGGTGAAGTAATTTTATTAATTTAAAGAAAATAGAGGTATAGGGATTCTTTTATAGTGTTAGACTGAGCACAACCACCAAGCTCTGGATCACAAGTATTGCCTTTTTAAGCATAGAAGAAAGAAGTTCTACTCCTTAATCTTAAGCTAGAATTACATATAATAGAGCTAAAAAGAATTAAGAGATAGAGAAGATAGTAGAGAATAAGAAAGAAAAGAAGAAAAAAATTTGGCCCAAGAATCAAAGTGTGTTGGATAGAGAACCCAAGGTAAAAATAGTTCTATCCATGTATTTTTGCCTCCAAAGTAGGGTTTGGTATTGAGCTAAGGTAATGATTAAAGCTAAGAAAAGGGGAAATAAATCCATCATTTTATCTTTGGTGCTAATGGTGATGAGTTTTGTGTAGAAAGACTAAGCTTGATAGCTTTAACAATAACTTATATTTCAAGTTTTGCATGCTCCTATAATTTCTATTAATGAGCTTAACTAACTTTTATAGTAAACAAAAAGAAAAGGATTTGGTATATCTACAACTTTACCTTTATAGTTACAATTTTTAAAGAGAGGTTTTGGCTAAACCAGCCTCCCTTTTATAGCTTTAACTATATGGCTTAATTACAACTTTTCTTCATGGTGCTTTTGGATCATGTGGGATTTTATTCCTAAAAGAACTTGTTTATTTGCATGTCCTAATTCTCCTTTTTTCTATAGTTTTGGCTAAATGGTTAGTCTAAAATTTTTTCCAAGTATTCATTTGCAGGGCCTAATTTAACCATGGGAGGAAAACAAGTTAACATTCCTTTTGGAAAAGAGAGCTTGTGGAGCTTTAATTAATATCACAAATTATTCCCATTTTTTATTGTAAACCTAATGTGGAAAGCACAAGATTTATAATCAAAATTTAAGCTTCTTTAAAGAAACATGAGGTGGAATATAAAATCTATTCCATAGTGAAGCCTTTGTGAAAATATCTTTATAATAGATATGCTCATGCTATAGTGAGCCCCATTCTACATGGTCTACTGCACCCTCTTTTCAGTAGTCCTCTTTTTCTACTTTCTCTTAGTAAAATCAAAATTTGGTTCTAGATGGTATGCAACTAATGTGGAAATTCTTTTATTTAAAACTGAATATTGATTCTATATATTGATCTCTTTTTCATAAGTTGTGTTGCTATCTTCAATCTAAGAGCTCTTTTAGAACATATTCTTAATTCTAACAATTGGTTCTATTGACATCACTTCTCCTCAAGCTAATGTGTCAATGAACGATGTTAATGCAAAGATTATGTAGAACCAATAAAAGGTTCTAGAGCTTGATTCTATATAATTCTATTAGCTAACATAATCAAGATGAGTTGGATAAAATTAGCCAAACCATCACTTGCCAATACAAACTCAAATTAGACCTAGTAGAACCAAGTGGCCTAGTTCTAAAGATCAATTCTAAACATACTTTTTCTGATGTGGCTAAGAAAAAAAATTGTATAATTAATTAAAAGCCATCAACAAGCTTAAACCCACAACCTTGCCAAAGCTTCTTCTCAAGTTGAACATAACATTGACATGGTAGAGCCACTATCTCAATGAGCTTTCTAGTTCTATATGCTAATTCTAAAGCTGACATCAGTAGGTGCAAAAGAAAAAGGCTATTCACAAGAAAATGAAAAATCAACCTATGCAAAATTAAGGTTCCTATGAACATCCTCCTACAACATGGCTTAGCCAAGCTCAAAATAACAAAGAAAAATTTTATGTTACTTCAGGTATTCCTTTTAGTTTCGGGTATTTCTTATACTTTGCATTTACCAAATGCTTAAGCTTTTGCTACCACATTGAAAGGAAAAAATATCATACAAGGACATCATGGGAAAAAATGTTAACAAGCATGGTCTTTCTTGCACTTTGATATCATCAAGTGCTCATCCTCCAGCTGCAGATTTTCTTTTATGGTTGAACTTGATTGAAGTCTTTTCAACACTAAATTCATGGTTTGATAGTTCAATATCTTTCCAAAAAAATAAATGATAGCTAACATGTTATAAAAATACTAAATTTTAAGTTTTTAACAAAAAACCTAATTATGAATTACAGGGCCAATATCTATCCAAGATTTTTGCTTCTTAGTTCTACTTACTACATTCACCAATATTGTGAAATTTCTATTGTAAAATGAGATTCCTTCATGTAATTAATGAGTAACGTCAGTTATGTGGTTATTATAATATGGTTACCATTCATTTGAGTTTCTAGATTAACTTCCAACAAAACACCTTTGGTTGATGTAGTAGTTAATGGGGATCACATTTTCTAGATTTTATATTATTGAAGTAGAGGAATATAGTAGTATGTTTGGCTAAAATTATTAATGTAAAAATTATTTTTAGTCTTTGCTAGTTGGTACTTTGTATAATAGGAGGGGATTTTCCTTCCAATCTCTCTTAGTATAGATATTATTAGTTTTACCTTGAAAAAAAGTTATGTGATAACTTTAATATTATAATTAGTTTGATAAGATTCCTTTTAATGATAAGAATCCTCAAAGCTATTTAGGTTATAAGAAAAGTGCATAGTTGAATTCATGTTCTAAAGATAAGCGATCTAATGACATGAAAAACATCTATTAAATTGGGGAAGGATTAGATCTATTACCTCTAAATAGCATTAATTTTGTAAGACCACAAGGCATGTCTAATAGAGAGTATTAGTCGTATCAGATGTTTTGAAGTAGGTAAAAAAATAATTGAATCTTGTCATTACCCTTTATACTTCATGTTATTAACAAATACAAAACATGTTAAATACTCTAGAGTAAAAAAACACTTCAAAATAATTCCAAAACGGAGATAATTTTGAAAAGAAAATTTAGAAGATTTCAAATCTAAATATTTTTCTTACAAAAACTCTAATTACATTCGCCTTCAATGTTTTTAAAGGCCAAAATACAAACAATCAATATTGGCTTAACGAAGAATATAAGACAACTAAAATTTTATTAAAAATTCAAAAGTTACTAAAACTATTAATTCATGTAAATATTTGATTCTAATAAGGAAAGAGACTTTGTTAAAAAAAACTATTTTATTACAAATGATGAAGAAAAATTCTA
Source organism: Gnetum montanum (assembly GCA_015680685.1). Lineage (NCBI taxonomy): Eukaryota > Viridiplantae > Streptophyta > Gnetopsida > Gnetales > Gnetaceae > Gnetum > Gnetum montanum. The sequence goes on from MNCI01031676.1 coordinate 62,193, forward strand.
ATTGATTTTGTAACTTATTTCAAAGAAAGAGAAGAATAAAGTATGCTTTCTTTCTCTAATATTGAAAATTTTTATCAAGATTTGTTTCATAACCATAGAAAAATAGAAACTTTTTATTCTTTACTCTTTTCTTTATGCGACAAGGCTTATTATGGGATTTTTCCTTCTAATTTCGTGGCATTGATATTGCTAATTTTTTCTCAAAGAGGAAAATTTTATTTATATGCTAATATTAATGCTATAATTAGTTCTACTAAGATCCTTATTAGTCATTGAAATCATCAAGACATTTTAGGATATGAGAAAAGTGCAATATGGAATCAATACTATGAAGATAATTAATTTAATAATAGGGAAAGAATTTGTTAGATTGAAGATAAAGAGTAGGTCTATTGGTTCTAAATGACATAAATAAATTTTCAAAATGAAGTAGGTTTACTTTTGTAAGATCATAAGGCAACTCTAGTAGAGAATGTTAGTAGCATTAAATATTTTGAAATAGATGAAAAAAATAATTGAATCATGTCATCCACCTTTATATTTTATCCTATTAAAAAATACATAACATATTGCTCTAAGATGAAAAGAACTTCTAAATAACTACAAAAATAAAGGAGAATTTTAAAAATGAAATTTAGAATATTTGGAATCCATGTGTTAGTCTTACAAAAAATTTAATTACAATTTGCATTAATATTTCCAAAGGCCAAACTAAAAACAATCAAAAATGGTTTTATAAGGAATGTAAGACAACTAAAATTTTATTGAAGATTCAAAATTCAGTAGAAGCTTTCAAGTCATATAAAAATTTGATTTGAAGTAGGAAGAGAGAATTTATGAAATAAAGATAAAGTAGTTTATTAAAAATGATAAAGAATGATCCCAAATGTTTTTGGCACTTGTTTCACAAAAGAAAAGAATAAAGTATCCTTTCTTTCCCAAAGATATTAAAAATTTTTATCAAGCTTTGTTTTATCATGATGATAGAATAGAAAGATTCCTAACAATATTAATACATTATTTATTTTTTATGATGTTGATGAGCATCAAAGTGTCGCATCGATGGACCTCCATTGATGGGGCCCTATTTATGTGGTGTTGTCTTGTTGACAGGGCCCCATTTACCTAGTGTTGTCCCATCAACATGGCTATGTCGACATAGTGTTTGCTATGTCTATGGGGCCCTATTGATGTAGTCCTATAGGAAAAGCTATAAATACGAGATCACAACCATGTTCATGGGCATTCTTGTCATAATAGTAGCAGAACTTTTATAGTTTTTCTATGTGAAAGTTATAATATTTCTCTAAGTGCCCACAACAGGAATTAGAAAATGTATAGATCTTCATTCGAGCACTATTGTACATAAACCACACCAACGTGTATGGAAATAATGACGAGCCTTTTGATCATACCTTGTAGCACTTAGAATAGATTAATGATTTATTTATGCATTTATTAAGTTCATTAATTATGGAATTAATTAGGCTAAATTAGACTTTAAGCAATTAGTTGATTAGTTAAGATAAATAGATTAAACACATAAGTATGACTGCTTCAAGCATAAACACATATTCGCTTGGTAATCCCAGTAGCATTATTTCTTGGTGTGCCCAGTGTCATAGTGCTTGGTAACCTAGCAGTAGATATTAGGATGTGTATGGAAAGTGGGATTGGATGCTTATGTTAGGACTAGTTAGAGATTAGTTAGTTAGTTAAATTAAATTAGTTATTAAATTAATTCATCTCTCTCTTTAAGTAGCAAGGAACATAAAACACAAAATAATAAAAATTATATGTCTTGATTACACTTAACAATACCATGTGAATCACAAGTGTAATTGAGAAGACAACAAACAACCATTAGGACAAGGTTCACTTCCTAGAAGACTAGTGTACCAAAAACTATAGAGTCTATGTAATTTGATTAGATTGTGTATGAATGCTTTGTGATTTGTATGGTTGGACATAGGGGTACCTTGATTGCTCATCATTGGCACCATTGCTAGGGACTCTATTTGTTGAAACATGTGCTACCTAGGATTAGTGAATATTATTAATATCATTGGACAAACCCCAAGGTTGAAAAAATTCTCATATTCCATAATTACAAACACACACTGATATTTTATTTGTTGCAAAATGTCTTTTTCTTCTTGATGATGATTTCAAACTGTTGGTCCCTTAAGATTGAAAAGTAATATATACTCATCTAGATGAGTATATAACTGACCTCACCTTCATCCTACATGAGAATGAGCAACTGCAATGACGTTACATGAAAGGCAACATTGTAATGCCTCCCAATCGATCTATGCCCATGATACTACTTCAAACTCTTAAGAAGTTAGGCATCCACAATCTTCAAGAATAATATGTTGTGCATGACTACAACTACTAGGATGACCATTCTACTAAAACACAACATAGAGAAGATCGACACCAGGAGAAGCACCATGGAAGTGTGAGGGGAAAATGGTTCACTAATCCCTTGTTTCTACTACATCAAGATGACAATAAGAACCCTTCCTCTAAGGGATCTCAACACAAAAATTCGTCATCCCTTGTTATTGATGATGATGATGTGGCACTGAATCTACAATCCACAATCAATAATCTAGGTTTAGGAAAAGATGAAATTCAAGGCAAGGGATTAGACAAGTGTCAAGATGATAAGGAAAATAATGAATGTGGCCATGACAATCGAAGGGGAATTGGTAGACACCACAATGCTAGCAGTCCTTCTTCTTCATCCTCTTCTTCTAATTCTAAAAGATGCCATAGAAGGAACAACCATGATGGAGGTAAGCAACAGGACCATAATGAACAAAAGGATAATAGAGGACATCATTGGTTACAATGAGCTAATGCTGATGATGAAAATTTGTTGGAAACTCGAAGCATGCTTAACATTGTAGAGGTAGTTAAGATCCCTAGTGGACATGTGAATGATAGTCAGATCAAGTGCTTAGACATGAATAATATGCTAAGATTTAAAGGGGGATATAACTCTAATCCGTAGACACATCTATAAGCTTTCATGATGCCTGTGCCTTATAGAACATTGAAAATGATTAGTAGAAACTCAAGCTCTTCCCTAGGACACTCATCAAGGAAGTAGAAATTTTGTACTAGTCCTTAGAGCTAGAATCCATTCATAGATGGAGTACCATGCTAGAACTATTTAATGACAAATATTAGACATACCTTAAAGTGTCCAATCTAAAAAGGCAAATCCAAGGATAGAAACAGGGAACACATGAATCCTTGGATGCTACCATGGGTAGATATTATTTTCTCTTACATCAATGCCCTAGCCATAGTTATTCTTAGAGGGAACAACTTGACCACATCATAGATCGGCTCAAAGCAAAAACTAGAAGAACTCTTGGAGTTTATGACCAAGGGAGATTATTTGAACTAAGAGATTATCAAATCCAAAGGTTAATAGAGTAAGTAACAAAAGAAGAAGGTGAGTTATGAGAAAGAGAAAGTGAAAAAGAATATAATAGGGATCCTTCCATCAAGAAAAAGAAGGTCTGATTCTATGATGAGAAGGAGTCACCACTTGATGTAGTGGTGAATAGGGAAACCTTGTCCCTCAAAAAATCTATTTCTAATATTTCGCAAAGGTTGATAGACTATGGGACTCTTTGGATGAGAAGTTCCAAACTATTATGAAGATTACTAAAGAATCCAAAGAAAAAAATTGTAATTATGATGATAGGAGGTAGAAAGAATCTAAATGTTCCTACCAAAGAGGTAAGGGCAAAGCTACTACAGTACAAGAAGTTGTGAAGATAGACTCCGAAGATGATGGTAGTTTGAAATTTGTCAATATGACCATCATAAGGGATGTTGCCCTATAGTATCACACTTACAAGAGTCTTGGGTGTATGGAATGAATTCATAACTAGTAAGGAGGCAAGCATCCAAATGATTACCTTCCTCTCAAGGTAATTCAAGGTAGTTCCACTAGCAACAATAAGCTTACTATCCAAGTAGAGCTCCACCATAACTATATAATTAATACCAATAGTGGCACCAATGACAGTCATGGAGAATGCCATTGCCAAGACAATAGTACCCTTATAGGAAAATAGATCTATATGGGTACTATGTTTAGCAGCCTATTTAACCATGAAGCTCTACAAGCCACACCTCATTCTAGCATCACTATTACCCTCTTGAGTAGCATCAAACTCATTCACCATATACTTGAAGAGAGAACCCATATCTATACCACCCTCTACATTTGTCTACATACATCCCTCTATCCTCAACCCCATTACCTCTTGCTCCATGCATGTAGGAAAAAAATTCCCTCATAGCCATAACAAAGAAATGCTATGAGGGGTGTACATAAACAACTAACCTTCCAATTGAGTGGTTTGGATAATCAATCGAAGAAATGATCATTTTTCCTATTCAACATGCCTTGCAAACCTTTAAAACCTAATGTAGTTGGTCACCCTGTATCTCCAACACCCTTATCCATTGCATTAAACACATTCAAGAGCCCTTCAAACCAAACATTACCTTAGATCCACACTCTCATGTTAACTTATGGTATTTTTGATTGGATCATGGTTGGAAACCTTCCTACAAAATGATCTAACTTAGGAAGTCCTCTTATTTACTTATAGATCACTGGACATGACCCATGCAAGGCTCTTCTTGATTTTGGTTTTAATGTCAATCCCATCTCCTATGACATGTACAAGGCTTGGAACCTACCACCTCTCAAGAAGAGCAACATTCATTTAGAATTGGTAAACTAGTCAATCACTATCCGTTTGGAATTAGTGGATGACATTGTGACAATAGTTTGTGGGTGGCCCTATCCTGCTGATCTTCTAGGTATCAAAGTAGAAAACTACAAAGGAAACTTCCCCATCATTATAGAAAGGGCATGGCTAAGCATGGTTGATGCATGAATGGACATAAGCGACCTCTCTTTGGAAATCTCCAAGGAGATAAAATTTGGATGATTTAAGAAGAAGCATGTTCCATGCATCATATATAGCCATAATGGGTGTAATTCCATGCAAAAAATATAGTTCATAAAAAGTACATTGATCAAAGCATGCAATTAGTGTACACATGAAACTGATATCCAAAGGTGCTTATACAAAACAAGAGGGAACATAGTGGCTGACAACTGACTCTAATAGTAGCACTATGCATGAAACCTACTAAGCACCTGACATGTGCTTATGTCCAAAGAATGGATGAACTTGAGCAAGTTCATCACCAACTCTTTGATGATGAAGATGATGATACCTATTGGGGAGAGTAGGAAATTCTTGGTAATTTTAAGGAAGAGTCCCTAGAGATAAAAACTCTACTATCTAGTATGGAGTATGCATATTTAAATAATGGTAAGCTAGTCATAATCAACGCAAATCTTACTCCAAAACAAAAAGACAAGTTTTTGTAGGTGGTCAAAAAATGGCCAATAGCCTTTGCTTGGTTATTTTCTAAATGAACTAGAATTGATCTAAGGATATACTAGCATCGTATCTACACTGACATAGCCATGAAGCCAAGAAGGTGGCCATAGTGGTAGCTAAATTCTAAGTTGAAGTAGATCATCAAAGAGGAAATAGAACAACTTCTCAAGGTAGGGTTCATCTATCCCATTGCAGATAGTGAGTGGGTTATCCTACTTGTAATTGTGCCAAAAGAAGGTGGCAAGTGGTGGGTTTGCATCAAATTTATGCTATTGAACATGAAAATATTTAAAATTCATTTTCCATTACCATTTTTGGACCAAGTGTTGGAAACCATATACAAGCATTAATATTATAGCTTCTTGGATGGTTATAGGCGCTATAACCAAACCCAGATTGTAGTAGAAGATTAGGCCAGGACAACATTTATGAGTTCTTGGAGAATTTTTCATATTATAAGATGTTTTTTGGTTTGTGCAATGTCCCTATAACATTTCAATGTCTATTCCTTAGCATTTTTCAATAGCAAATTGGTAGTGGGATAGAAGTCTTTATGGATGACATTTCTACCTATGTGGCTACATTTGAGCAAGCCTTGGATCACCTTAAGTAGGAATTGAAAAGATGTGTTGAAACAAATCTTAGACCTAATTGGTATAAAATCCATCTAATGGTCTAGGACAACATAGTTCTAGGGCATAAATTACTTCGGTAGAGATTGAGGTAGACTTGAAAAAGATAAAGGTCATCCAAGGAATCACATACCAACTAGAGATAGTCAAAGATGTCTAATTATTTTTTGGATAGACTCGCTACTACTGGTAGTTTATATAGAATTTCTCTAATATCACATAGTTGTTCATTGAGCTTATAAAGAAAGATGCTCTATTCATCTGGATCAAGGAGTGTGAATATGCATTCCAACTACTAAAAAACTCATGAAACTCTAATTCTATAGGCACAAAACTAGTCTAGACCATTTCATATAATGATGGATGCATCTAATTATGCCTTGTAAACCATGCTTGCATAGCTAAATGAAAAGAAGCATTCATATTACATCCACTGCACAAGCTAAAGCATTGTGGGTGCATAGTTGAATCACACCACAACTAAGCAAGGACTGATGGTAGTGGTGTATGCTCTTGAAATGTTTAGGTACTATGTGCTTGACTATAATGTATTTATGCACATAGATCATAGTGTGATTTTCTTCTTAATGAATAAGCCAATGATGAGCCCTTGTATCATACAGTGACTCATGATCATGCAAGAATTTCATCTCATAATGGTAGATTGAAAAGGGATTGAGAATGTGATCACTGATCATCTCTCTTGATTAAGATGGGATAATAAAATGAAGAATAATCCTTTTTACAATAGAAATAAATGACCAAGTTCCCACTAAATTAAAATGGTATGATGGCATGCTCACTTACCTTATCACTCAAGAGATGCCAGAAGATCTAGACTTTAAGAAGAAACAACAATTTCTTCATTGGGAAAAATACTTTATAGAAATCAACAAACAACTTTACAAGGTGTGCAGTGATGGCCTAGTTCATTGGTGTGTCCCTAATACAAATCAACATATTCTTTAGGATGCTCACAAAGGTCCTTGAAGAGGCCACTATGCAAGGAGATGCAGAGTCATAAAAATACTGATGGTAGGATACTATTGGCCTACAATCTTTAGGGATGGCCACCAATTTATCCAATCTTGTGAATGTTATCAAAGAGATGGTGGGATGACTACTCAAATGGACGGTCCAAAATAGTGGATTCAACCACTAGAGCCCTTTGACATATGGATCATAAACTTCATGTATTCCATTACACCCATGACTAATGGAAAGACATATATCATCATAGTAGTCAACTACTGCAGAAAATTGGCTAATGCAATTGCTATCATCAACTGTACATCATTCACTATTGCTCAATTTGTATAAAAAATGTTATAAATAGGTTTGGGGTGCCACATATACTGATTCCTAATAATGGAACCCATTTTACAGCTGCCACTTTTCAAAAGTTGATGTGACACTTGAGAGTTAAACATAAATTAACAACACCTTATCACCCTAAGCCAATAGTCAAATAGAGGTAACTCATAGGAAGATCACAAATATTCTAACAAGAATTATCAAAAAATATAGGAGAGACTCGAACATAAAACTCAATAATGCTCTTTGAACCTATCACTCAACATGAAAGCTCCCTATTACCTACTCTCCCTATGAGTTAGTGTACAAGAAACTTCCAATGCTCCCAGTTCAATCTAAGCTCTATACACTCTCAATAGCCTGTGATCTGAATCTTGACCTAATTCTAGCAAAAAAAGAAAGACTAATCAACCTCAACGTGCACAAGGCATTCAACAAGTAATAACATGACCTTAGAATATGAANACAAGGCATTCAACAAGTAATAACATGACCTTAGAATATGAAAAGTGAAATTTCAACTAGGAGATAAGGTTCTCTACTAGAACCCCACATGTGTACCCTAGAAAACAAAGTTTCAAATGTTATGGAATGGACCTTATATAATTGACAACATATTTTCTTTTAGGGCCATGACCATATAGAAACCTAAGAGTCCAAATAAAAAATAGTTGGTCAACATCTAACAAGTAAAGCTTCTCCATGAGCCCAAGCAAGCTAGTATAATGAATACCTCAATGGATGAACAACCACACTTAATTTTTCAGATTTCCTTCTTCCAACTTAGTTTTGGGGGAGATGGTCATCCATGCTAACCATCCATATGGCTTTTCATTTTTTCTAATTTTTTCTTTCCATGTTTTTTATTTTTCGAGTTATTTATTTGACACCTTTTTTGATTTTCAAAATTTTTTCTATTTTTACACCATTTTTTCTTTTACACTATCATTAGTATTTTTTAATATTTCTTGAATATTTTACACTTTCTTACATATTTTTCCTTATTTTGTTTGAGTGTGATTTTCAAATTTTTGCTAATAAACGTGCTTTGTGTTAACAAGACGCAGTGGTGCTATAGCTGCTATTAATGGTGGTTTTTGCTTAATGTTTTGTTTGTTAATATCTTGTTTCTATTTTAAAATGTTTTATACTAATGGCTTAGTCATGGTGTCTTTTTCATGGAATAGGTAGTGAGACCATGACATCCACCTATTCACAAACTCTATCATTTTTCTTGTTTTGGGAGTTTGAGGTCCCTTTCATTAAATCAACTTTTAATAAATTCATGACCTTGGTAGTTTCCATAATTGGGAAGGATTCAAAGGTTTATATAGGCTGTGACTTCAAGTGGACTTAATACTCTTTATACTTTTCTATTTGAGAGCTTGAGTATTTTCCTAAACTTCTTACAATTCCATGTCAAGTAATAACAGAAAGTCAAATGAAGTCTCTGCATGGTGTGGTTTCCATAAAAAAAAGAATAAAAACAAAATAAACAAATAGAAAAAAACAAGCATGATGGAAATTCAAAGAACACATCTTGACAAATAAATGGGCTACAAGCACAAGTTATGAGACTAGAAAGATATGTTACCCATTCCTGAAGGTCCCCTCTAACTAAGGCCCGCATTCACTTCCTATTTCTCTTTATGGAATGGTGGTTATTTTGTGGGAGCACTCTCATATCTCAAGGGTATAGATTGATCTTAGAGTGATGATGCAAAGTTAGTGAAAGAGGTTGGTTTTGGTCTAGACTAAGGATGGATCTTCTTAGGTCATTTTAAATAAAAATTCCATAAGGGACTTATTATGACCTTAGTTTGGAATTCCATTCCATTTTCTTCATCATCCATCTATGTTGATCATGACTCATCTCACTACTAAAGTCCATGCTCTTGATTTCATTTTCGTATAACTTCGTATAATGTATGCTATACGAAAGTTATTACGATTTTTGCCTATGGGCTCTATATATAAGGCCCCATTAATAGAGAAAACTCATATCTAGATATTCCTTTTAAACCTTCCATAGCTGATTTATCTAGAGATGGAGAAGTAGTTTAAAGAAAATGAATGAGGAAGGAAGGCACTCCTATTTCCATGCCTCATTAGGAAACTCTGTTAAAGGAGAGGAATAGTCGATTACACCAATGATGTTGTTAGGCATGTTTTGGCGACCAACTAGGTGGAAATGATGAAAGACAAGATACCTACAATGACTATCTAAGAAGAGGAGCAACAACCACCACCTTCATCCTCCTCTCAAACAACTATGGCAGACATCACTACAACTATCCAATGGTTACATGAATATTGAGAATGGCTCTTGAGTAAACAAGAGCAATGAGCAAACACAACTGGCAAGGACCCATCCATGTACAGACTAGTAATGAGTCATCTCAATTAGATGGCTTGAAGAATTAGCTTTATGGGTGGAGGTGGATCTATTTTCTTAGATCAAAGAATGCAATTATCCACACGACCAAATCCAAGTGCTAGATAGGTCATAGTATCTCTCATAGAACAACAGTCACTCCCAAAAATCTCTAGGAACACTACAACTTTCTCAATGCACTTGGGAAAGGATGAGGGGGCAATAGTATTGGTGATGCAGCACCAAGGGCACGAGATGGCAGTAAAAGTGATTGTTGACTAGATTGCAAAAACACTCAATGCACCCATAGCATTTATATCAGACATCACTACACTCAAGGATTTATAGATGTTTATAGGAACCACAAGCAATAGAATAAATGTAGTGTAACATGAAGAGGTACTAAACCAATTGGTCAAAACTGGACAATTGCTTTCAAATGTCTTTGACCTTCTAGACAATATTACTACAATCTAGTCAGAGCTACTTAATGCAAGGGGAAAGAACATCATCTTGGAGGGGTAACTCATAACAGCCAAAGAACTAAATGAATTCTTGGCTACTGTTGTCAAATTAAGAGCCCAGATTTCTAACCTTGCATTTCTCAACCTAACATTGACAAGAGATGAAACTATGGAATAGCTTCACACTAGACTAAAATGAATTGAGGGTGCAATGGAAACACCAGTATTCTACTAATCCTTGGCAGAGGCCAGACAACACAAAATTTAGAAGGCCTTGGATCAGACCCACAAGGAGAATGTATAGCTGATTGCAGAGAACCATCACCTACAGAATCTTGATGAGCATAAGCAACAATTAATTGACTTCATTCATCAATAGTAGGAGTAACTAGCTAGAAAAAATATAGAATTGAGGAGATTGGTAGTAGAACTATTTATGGAGGAGGTTCAAACCCTTCGGAAAAAATTTGCGATCAAGGTAGCTGCCTAAAAATCAAAGGCTCTCAAAGTTGAGAGAGTGAAGGACCATTACAAAGAATAGGTTAGTCTATGAAAGGAAGTAAATGAAAAACACATCAAGTTGGCAAAGGAAAAAATGAATGAAACCCTCCAACAACTCTAGCAAGGAAATAATTATGGAAATCCATTATGGATGGGATAGATGCCTATAACAAAGCAGAAATTTCAATAAAGGAGTTACAAATTGAGAAGATGATGGAATACATGGAGCTTTCATTAAGAAAATCTAGCCATGTTGACTATCGAACGATCATGGTCAAAAATTGAGAAATAGGTGGCCAACTCATACCTATTGTATGAGGCCAAGTTCAAGCATCACAAAGACACAAAGAAAAATCTTGCAATAGCAAACATCAAACTTGAAGTTCTCAAGGCATGATTCACTAATCAGTGATCAACTATTGAGAACCTAGCCAAGAGGATGAATGACTACTAGAAGTTGCAAAATGTAGTCAAGATGTTCAATATTGAATACAAATAGTGTGCTACCTAGTTTTTTAATGTGAAGGAGATGTTCTTGATAATTTCCTATCCGTAGGATGTCACCATTTCAACCCACATTAGTGATTCTGCATGGACTATGAATGATCCCTAGAGTATGAAGGAGAAGATGAAGGCATTACTAGATTCCTTTTGCCTTCTACCAGAGGTTGTAGCGACAACCACCTTAGCTACTACACATGCCTGAAGTTGGTAAACGTCCTTCAAAACCTCAAGAGCCACTACTACCTAAGATTGTCTAATATTCTCCACCATCTTCATGCCACCACTGGATGTGCTATCCAATTCTTGTATAGTCATGTTAATTTTGAGTCATTAACATCATAATTTTTTGAAATGTATTTATTTGTACACTCGAGCACTTAGTTTTTTCAAGTCAATCTATTTTCAAAAGCCATTCAATAATACCATAACTTTCCAATTCTGTAAAGGAACTCAAGGATAAGTTTTCATTTAGTCATGGGGGTATGATAAGCATTAAAGTGTAATGTTAATAGGACCTTGCCAATGAGGCCTTATTTATGTGTTGTGGCCTTGTCGATGGGGCCGCATCAATGTAGCATTTGCTACGTCTATGGGGCCACATCAACATAACGTTTGCTTTGTCTACAGGGCCCCATTGACATAGTCCTGTAGAAAAAACTATAAATATGAGCTCATAGTTATGTTTATGGGAATTCTTGTCATAATAGTAGTAGAACTCTTATAGTTTTTCTATTTGAAAGTTAGAATATTTCTCTGAGTGCTTGCAACAAGAGTTAGAAAGTATACAAATCTTTATTCAAGCATTGTTGTACCTTAACCATACCAATGTCTATGGTAATAAAGACAAGCTTTTTGATCAAACCTTGGAACACTTAGATTAGATTAATGATTTATTTATGCATTTATTATTTTCATTAATTATGCCATTAATTAAGCTAAATTAAACTTCAAGCAATTAGTTGATTAATTCAGCTAAATATATTAAACATATAAGTATGACTGCTTCAAGCGTAAACACGTATTTTCTTTGTAATCCCATTAGTGTTATTGCTTGGTGCATCCAGTAGCATAGTGCTTGGTAACCGAGTAATGGATACATGTGTTCATGATGTGTATGGAAAATGAGACTAGATGCTTATGTTAGAACCAGTTAGAGATTAGTTAGTTACTTAAATTAAACTAGTTATTAAATTACTTCAACTCTCTCTTTAAGCATCAAAGAGCATAAAACAAAAAAAATAAAAATCATATGCCTCAATTACACTTAACCATACCATGTGCATCACAAGTGTAATTGGAAAGACAATGAGCAACCATTAGGGCAAGGTTCACTTCCTAGAAAACTAGTGTATTGGAAACTATAGCGCCTGTAGAATTTGACAAGATCATGCGTGAATACTTTCTGATTCATATGGTTGGGCATAGGGATACCTTGACCACTCATCAAATACATTATAAATAAATTATATAAAGAATGACTTAAATGGGAAGGGTCTTTGACATAGAATGTGATTTACAGGAAATTAAATTTGGTTATGTAAATAGGGTTAGAAAAGCAATAGTGCATTAATGAAGTAGTTATGCTTTCAAAACAAACAGACAAAAATATCTAAATAATTATATATTTATTATAATTAGCAATATTTTTTCTATGCTTGGAAGATGGATTGAAGTTAACAAGATACCTACAATTTCCTAGGTGATGAGTGGCAAGGTATCCCTTGAATGCATGATTCGGTCGAACTCTGCGAATGGACTAGCTGTGGTACCTAGATAGTTATACTTTGATCATAATTCACTATCTTCCAACCTAGACTAGTATTTGCTTTGTCATGTATGGTTTAGTCCAAAGTGAGATGTATAATGTTGTTTCTACTACTATGTTACTCCTAAGGACAATGAGAAATAACTTAGTCAAGCTAATGAGCAATAGGAAATAAGATCTAAGCTAGCCTAAGTGAGATGAGCATCCATCTTTAATCATCTACATGCATCTTGGACTTCATGTACTACTTCTAGGATTACCAAGTGCACATTACTCAAAGCACTACTTGATATGGTACTAGGTTAACACATAGTTACACTGAAATGTTCATGATTAAGGTGTAAGTGTTAACAATAGGAATAGTAAATAACAATAAAAGGAATATTAATAAGAAAACAATAATAAATAATAAATAATAAATAAAAATTAAAAGCTAAGTAAATGCTGCAATGATGGAGTAATTTCAATCTTTATTGCCGATCGTGTGCGTGTCCAAGTACGTCACACTCAAAGAAAGGTTCCATACAGTTACAAGCATCACACTACTAGCATGCACTTGGGAAAGGAGCCAAAAACTGACAAAAACCTTGAAACTCTTAATGACTAACTGTTCTCTCACTATGCGCCTGAGTGCTATATTTATAGGCTAACACAGGAATCATGATATCGCATACTCAATATCGTGTACCAGATATCAGGGCCTGGCAAACCACGATTCATCACTAGGAAATATTTAAATGATAGCATTCTATTATAGATTACCTCATGACTTTCAAATATCTTATTGATAGTGCAAAGGTCCCCACAAGAAAATATTTAACTACTTTATAGATTTCTCTAAGGGCTATGATTAAGTTGTTTGAAGCAAGTTTTTGAGCTATTTATAAAATTTAAAACATCCTAGTATACTATTATGTACTATTCAAAATAAATTATAATGAAGTACACATTCACTTTATAAATAAGTATGAAATAATTTCATTTAATAGTTTTGTTGATATTAAACAAGTATGTCCTCTTTCTCGTACTTTATTTAGGCCTTTTATTGATGCACTTAAATAGTAAATACATAAAATATTCACTCAATTTACAAGGATAATTAGAACTAATCTTAACTCTTAGTTTGTGTTGATGATGTTATCTTAATTTTAAATTCATTGGAAGAATTGCTATAAATGTGTAATACTCTAAATAAATGTTGTTAGTATTTATGAATAAAAGTTAATGTCCAAAAAGCTAAAATTATGATTTGTGGAACAAGTAGTACGATTTACAATTTTACTATAGAATATGACATCTAGACATAATATACAATTTAACTATAGAATTGTTACTAGAGCCATATGCAGATGCAGACTTAAGCAGTAACATGGACCCATTCCATGATCTATGACAATCCCTAAATTTTTCTTCCCCTTGCAGTAAATAAAATAAACAAGTTCAGTAAATAATATAAACAATAAACTTGTTTAGGTATAAATATATATTTATGATTTTTAAAATTATTATCTTTGTTTATTGAAAAGAAAAACTAGTGCAAAAAAGTTGAACTAGTATCATAACAATAATAATTTATTTTCCATGACAAAATCCAGCTAATATACACACAACAATTTCAAAAATAATTCATCCCTTAGGTAGATTTACCTATAATCCACTTATAAGTGGAGTTGGAAGGCTAAATAGAATAAATGTTTGGATATCCTTCTGTGATGCCGAATTAGAAACAAAAGCTATACTGAAAATGAGATGCACTGTGATATGATATACATGAGATGCACTGTGATATGATATACCCTTCCATGTGAAAAGATGGTAGATTACGGAAACACAATGGCATTGGTCAGCTGTATTAGGATTTGTTTCATCGTTCATCTCTTTTACTTTGCATCGGCTTCATGGGCGCGGGGTTGTGCAATTCCCCGGACGGACCTAATAGATGAGCAAGAATAACTGCCTTCACAGATTCCAATAAAATTTGTCTCATATACCTTCCAAACACATCAGAAAGTGCCAGGAAGAAAATATCAGAGCTTCTGACACATTTTTAAGGAAACCAGAAAGAAGCAGAGGAGCACATACGGGTATGGTTTCTATTAGGAAGCAGAGGAGCACATACGGGTATGGTTTCTATTAGGAAGGTGGGTATGGTTTCTATTAGGAAGGTGGCTCTGATCAGCCTCTGAAATAAAAGTTATACCGACAATGAAATGCACTGTGATATGATGGTTGCTTACATGAAAGAATACATGTTCCGCTCATTGCAATTCCCTGGGCCTAATAGATGAGCAAGAATAACTGCTCATTGCAATTCCTGGGCGTAAGAAATGAGCAAGAATAACTGCCTTTACAGATTCTAATAAATTTTGTGTGTCATCTACCTTACATTGTCCTCTATATATACACAACATTTACACTTCCAAACACATCACAAAAAATCGGAGAAAATTATCAGAGCTTCTCACACATTTTTTTGTGAGCAAACCAGAATGATGCAGGGGAGCGCTTATGGCTATGGTTACTATGATGAAGCTCGCTGTGATCAGCCTCAGAGGCCTTCATGTCAAGGAATTGGGCACCAGTCACACTCACAGTCACACATCGGCCTATCCCCTGCTCAGGGCCAGGCTGTAAGGATTTACTCCAAGGCCAATCCTGATTTCTCTCTTGGCATCCGGGATGGCTGTGTTAGGATGGTCTACTTTAATTCAAATGATCCAACTCAGGTAGGCATCTCATATTTTTGTTAATTTTTGGTTTTTATATTCTTAGTTCTTAATTTCTCCTCCTTGTCTCAGCTATCAAAGTATAGCTTTCCCTTGTTTGCCATATAGTTAGTTTTTTTAGGGTGAATTAATTTGCAGCAATGAGTGAGAGATGAGAGATGGAGCAACAGTGTGAAGGACAGTGTTGGGCACCCTGTTTTCTGCTTGGTTAACAAGGCCACTGGCCAAGCCTTACGTCATGCTGCAGGGCCTTGCCAAGATGTAAGTACGCTACTTGTTTTATAAGTTATTTTCTTAATAAGTTTTACTCTTGTGGTCAATTTAACAAAAATTTCTTTAAACTGTAAAGTAACTTCGCTTAAATGGAAAGCAATTTAGCTTAGGTATAAATCGGCATTACTTTTAATAATTAATCAAAAATAATTTTGTTTAAGATATTGAAATGATTTTATATCATTATTACAATTACAAATTCATTTAAAGATGTAAAAGCAGAGATATAATAGATTGTAGTGTTTTTCTTTGCTTTGCAACTTAAGATTCCGATAAATCTTTTTAAGCTTTTAGTATTCAGTAAAATTGATTTCATGAAAAGAAGATTTGAGTTTGTATCTGATAGAGAACAAAATTGGTTTACATTTAGCTAAATTGTTTTATGGTTGAGCAAAATTACTTTACAATTTAACGAAATTAAATAGTGAATTTAATCAACCCAAGGAGCAAGAAAACTGATCTAACGTTATCGATGGGTTCAACGTGTATGCATAGTTTTAAAAAATTAAGCATTGATTTAATTTTATGGATTCATGGTGATGATCCATGTTTTATTTGAAAACAAAGGTGCTGCTGACTGCTTTCGATGGAGACACCCTGGATGAGAAAACGCTGTGGAGCATGAGTGAAGACATGGGTTATGGCTACAGGACACTGAGAGCTGCGGATAACATTGACATGAACTTGGATGCATATCAGGGTGATCCCAAATATGGCGGAATCAGTGACGGCAGCCGTGCTGTCATGTGGAACTGGAACAAACACTCCAACCAGCTTTGGAAGATCTCCCCCTGTTACTCATACATACACCTATCTCCCAATTACCCATCCAACCATCCATGCATCCTTAACTAGCTACTTCAATCTTTACATACATCTGATACTGCTTTAAATAAATTTGGTTGGTTGACCACAAGCAACACTATGCATTAGGTTATACTATGATGCACAGTTGTTAGTACAGTAGCTATATATATGTATTAGCAGTTTGCAAATGGTATGAATTATTAAAATAATGAATTTAGCTTTGTATTATTACAGTTGTTACCAATAATATGATAGTACCTAATTAACTCCTTTAAGTCTTTAAATAGATTTTTAAACATCGATGGAAACTCCTTTAAGTCTTTAAATAGATTTTTAAACATCGATGGAAAGTTCTTTCAACCAGTACATTATAACAATTTTTTCCGTGAGAATACTCAGCGACGGAACTTTGGTTTAGGTCTTTGCCCATTCCTTAAAGTTAATATCATATTGTTTATCCATAAAATTCAAACCATGATTTCAGCATTTCACTTGAGAAATTAAACTGCATAGCTTGCTAAACATGAGTTTGTTTATACTTTATGGTACACAGTCCTATATTCAGTGAAAATTATGTAATTTTAGATTATTTTTTACCGTTCAAACTCTTTTCTAACCTCTTTTAAATTCAAGCATGCATCTCTTTTATTGGGAGTAAAGCATTATATTAAATTATGTTTCCTTGAAACAATCAAAATCTTTTAATTGCAGGCTCCCCTCCCTGTCCCTGTCATACCACTGGTTCCAGAAGGTTTATTTTCACCATTTGGGAGTCCATCTTTCCCGGTTTTTGGGCAACAACTTTGTCTATTCTCACTTTGGTTTTTTACCACTTTTCTTAGTCATAGGTGGAGAAATCTGCAATTAATCATAGAATGCAACATTGAAACCAATTCAAAATTTGACAAGACATTTAATCTATTAAATACTATTATATTTTTATTGATTTTTAGAGTTTACTGTATTGTTTATTACTAATTCTGATGACAATGGAAAAATTAAATTTCTATATTTGATTTTCCACTTTAACGGAGCTCTTAGATTAGAAATTGCAACCACCAACATGAGTAAATATAACTATTCTATTTTTTTAATATTGATGATTTTAATCCAATTCTTACACCAATTTATTCAGTTTTTTTTTAATCTTATTTATAAAAGGGCTGCAGATTTACCAATCCGATCACATTTTTCAATCTATGTCCTTGAAACCCTTTCACACCTAAATGATTTTTTATTTGGTTTAAATAAAAAATTTATTAGGATCCCCTACTAATAAGCATCATCACATTGCTATGATTAAAAGTAGATGTTCCTAGCACCTTGTCTGGGATGCTTCATATAAGTGTGAACATCCCATCTAAGAGGACTTGTGTTCTAGGGTGGACATCCTTGATGAAAGGTGAACATTCAGCCTAAAACAATGTTAAAATATTGGGACATATGTTGAAGTTTACATACCTCAAAAAATATTCTTGATGTAGCTACAAGGACATAAAGAAATAACAAAGAAATAAAAAACATCTTAACTATCCTAACCTACTAAATATGGAAGAAGTTTACTTAAACTTACCTAGATGGGAATGATCCCAATCATAAGATGGTGTGCAAGTAATGTAGGATAAGTTGGTTCATATTTGGTCTTATCCTTCCAATTTGTATGACTACCTATTTCCTCCTTTCATACTTTCTAGACATGTTATTCCCTCCTTGTCTTACCTTTTAGGAGTAAGATTAAAAGCCTCTTGCTCCATATGACTTATCTTATTGGGATTAGTTTTAAGAGCTTTTCTTCAGTACCCATATTTTCACTATGTGACTCTATAAGTTATTTCTACCTCATCTCTATTGATCAACCAAGTAAGAAGCAAGTTGAATTATTGTGCTTTTAGTTCAATAATAAGTTCTTATGTAATTAGCATAATGAAAATTAATAACATATTATAAATCTAAAAAATGTAGAAGTATAGAAATGATAATAATTATCTTGAGAAACTTTCCTTAGTTTCATTTTATTAAAGTAGATTTACATAGTGGGTCTATGACCATGATCAGTCTTGTTATTTGGAATTTTGAATTGGTAAAGAAATTCATCAAAGAAATCTTTTCCTATAGTTAATCATTTAGCAACTTATTTTTCTTTCTCTATCTTTTAATGTAGTTCTTCATTTCTCTTCTTGAGAAAAGAATTCTCTATAAGGGGGAGGTGATTTGTAATGTTGTTTTTTTGAATTCATTCTACTCTTATTATTGCAAATTCATTGACTCATTTAAAATAATTAGTTCATAAATCTTAACCTTAAGGATCATGTATTTACTTATTAGATTTAGACATGAGTTTGTTTGATGCTTAAACTATAACTCATATTGGTGTAGCTTGCTCTTAAACTTAAAGAAAATTTTATGTAATTTAATCTAATTTTCTTTAATACATTCATAACTTTCTTCAATGATTTATACCTCTTTATTACTACTTTGGCCTTCTTTCTCATCTTTATGTGATGTAGTGAGGTTGATAATTGTCATGCAAGAAAGATGAGAGTTAGAGATATCACCATCTTTTAACTCCACTTCTCTTACTTCAACATTATTTTATTTTCTTACCAAGTATTTTTCCTTCTCTTATATCTTAGCCTCATCTTGTAATCTTTTACCACTAGAATATTCCAAAATAAGATGTTCTCATTTATAGCAAATCAAACAATAATATTTCAAATGTAGTTTAAAAAGTTTAATTTTTATAATCCTTACCTATGAGCCTACCTCTTGATGATCTTCACCTTGGTCTTTCTTCTTAGTCCTTGATGTAAAATGGCAATTATGCTATTAACTTTTTTGGTAAAACGAATAAGATCACTATCATCAATGTCATCTCCATGAGTATACAAGGGTTACCTCTATTTATTGCATTTTCTCTTTCTTTTTGAATGCTTGTCTAAAACTTGATGTTAATGCAATGGAGTAATTCTTCAACACACCCTCTTCCACAAGTATCATCTAATAGCCCATGAGAGCACTTTCAAGTTCATCAAACTTTAATGTATCAAAGTTTCTCACCTTCTTCATAGGTAGCATTTTCATTTTGTACTTAAGGTTGAGACTTCTAATGATCTTCTAAATCATTTCACTTTTATAAAGATCTGAATTGATTCATCTAATGAAACTCATCAAATCATGTTCTTGATATAAATATTGATTAATCTATCCATTCTTTTACATCTTTAGATTCTCGAGCTAGTTCAATCATAGAAGGAACTTCAATTACTTCACATGTTTTATTCCTTCATAGGTAACCTCTAATATATCTCTAAAATTTCTTGGTAGTTGATGAATGCTACGTTAGTTAATCGTATTGATGCATTAGTGTCAATTTAGCCCTTGCTTCATCAACACATCATCATTGATGGAAGTCTCAAAAATACCTATATAAATGCATGTTTATGGTACTTTTGATCATTGTGTAACTAGAATCTTGTATTTTTTGTGTGAAAGTTAGAATATTTTTTCTACTAAGAGCCCACAACATGAATTAAATAGATTGTATGGAGTTTCATTTAGTGCTTACTATATCTAGACACATTTACATGATGATAATGGAATTGAGATTTATTCTATTCATTATAGTACTTGGCCTAGAATTTTAATTTATTTCTTGTAATTTACTTTAATTTACTGCATACAATTAGTTAAATATTTTATTACATTACATTTACTAAATTCGT
Source organism: Gnetum montanum (assembly GCA_015680685.1). Taxonomy (NCBI): domain Eukaryota; kingdom Viridiplantae; phylum Streptophyta; class Gnetopsida; order Gnetales; family Gnetaceae; genus Gnetum; species Gnetum montanum. The sequence goes on from MNCI01031676.1 coordinate 82,728, forward strand.
ATGAGTATGATCAATGTCAAATATAACGTAGTAACACTTAGTAATCCATGTACTGGATCACTTAGTAATCTACCAGTGTTAGTCTATGTTTAAGATGTCTATGACAAATCGAAAATGGATGTTCTATGCTTAGGCTAGCTTAGATATACATTTTATGCTTAGATTAATTAGGTTAATATTTTAATACATTAATTTTTTAAATAATAAAAATATCATCGTATGCCCCAATCACACTTAACCATATAACTTGAATCCACACAAGTCTACTTGGAAAGACAACAATCAGTGATCTAATGCTTAACTATCTAAGGAATCCAACTAATCATAATTCATAGAATTCAACTAGATCATACATGAATGCTTGTGCTTCATATTATTAGGCATAGGGTTACTTTGTCACTCATCATTTATGCTATTATCGAGAACTAGTACTAGCATTTGAAATAGTTTGGATCATTCAATGATAATTGTTAGAGTAAAAATATTGTATAATCAAAAAATATTAATATTTTATTTAAAATAATACCTATGAATTAAAGATGTCTTCTTCTCACAATGAAAATTCTTCATCTAGAAATGATTGAATAAGAACACATGATAATCATAAATAGTCAAAATGAGATGTCATAATAAATAAATTTTTCCACCAACATCTAGTTTCAGATTATTTGAATTTCATCTTTATTATTTGTGACGATGAATAGATATAATATAGATACTTGGAGAACAACATAGAATTTCCATTTGCTTAAGTAGTGCCATCAATGCTCATGGTAGCATTACATGTAATGTTTTACCTTAGGTGGCAAAGTTATCCATGGAGACTTCCATGCTCTTGTTGATGTAATATTTAAACACAGATATTAGTAACCATTGGAGTGTCACTCATGAATTGCATAAATGAAATGGCATGCATTTCAAGACAATGGCTTCCTGTGGATAGATGAAGGTATTTTTTGCTTGATCGTTTGATGCAATGTTGATCTAATTGTAACTAGATCACCTATTAAGAAAGTTGTAGTAGTGCTAGCCAAAGATGCTATTCAATACCTAGTCTACAAAGGGTAATGGTAAATGATCCTTAACATCAATAGCATTCAGCAGCCTATATTTCATATAAATCCTCCATTCGTCATCTCTTTTGGATGTAGCTATAGTTAGACTAGCCCACTCACTATCAAAAATAGAAGTGATAAAATTCTCTCATAGAAGACAATTAATTTCACTTTTCACCAAATCCCACATATTAGTATTAAATGTCTATTGAAATATCCACTAAGGTTTGACACTGTGTCCATGTATATGCAATGTTTACAAATAGAAGAATCAATTCTTATGAGTTTATCATGGAATTAGGTAAAGGATTTTCTCCATTTTGCAAGTACTTTTTTAAATTTGATCTTTTGATTATCATTAGAGAGGAATTGATGATAACAAGATGACCATCGATGAGGAATAGATACACCAAGCCTTCAAGGAGTGGCTTGAGTCCCAATGGTGATGTAAAAATATCTTAAAAGAAATCAAGAGTACTTTAAAATTTAGGATCATATTGCACCAATATAGTAGCCTTTATTATATTCTCTCTTTCTATATTGGATCATTCAACATCAAATGAAGTAAGAGAATTAACTAGTCTTTCAAATGCCTAATTTGTGGCTTCATGGACCAGATGTTCTTCAAGGAAACTTACATCTCAGATGATACAAAGATGCTCTATGAGATAGTACTGAGAACCCTACTTTCCAGATGATTAGGAAGGATCACATAAAATCTTCTTGTAATTTTTATTTCTAGTTGTATAGTTCCTACTAATTTCAAGGTGAAGGTCTAGAAGACTAACTTGTAATTAACGGTGCTTAACTAGGCTTTTCCCATGATGATAGGGAAGTTATCTCCATCATATTCTCTAGTTTAATTACTAAGAAGTCTATAGGGTGTCATCATCCCATGAAAGTTGTTATCACATGGTTAACCTATTCAATAGGATATGTGTAGGATTTTTCTATCATCATCAATCCACTATTAGTACTCTTGAGAAAGAGAAGACCCTAATCAAGGTATTGCTAGAATGAAATAATATTGAATCATGACTTAGAGTCACAAAGAGCTAGAAAATAACGTTTCTTACTAATCTAAATTCTACCTTATAACTTCTAGGAGTTGTCTTCTTTCTAAGTAGATAACCTTGTTTTACCACCTACATTACTATCTTAGACATAGTGATGGTATTGATACTATTAACATTAGGTGTCATCGTATTTGAATTCCTAGATGTAGTTAAATAACTCTTTTCCAATGTGGATGTTTCATCTAATAGAATTTAAGAAATGGTATAGAAACCTCTTAAATACAAACTCCTATTCTACTTAAAGTATTGGCCTCTTCACAAGATGAAGAGGAAGGAGTGGATATAATCCCTTGATGCTCACATCTAGACTTGAAAGAAAATGTCCCACCATAGAACCTTAAATTTTCCTCCACAACCATATCAATAGGAGTTTGGAAATAGTACTTAGCACATACATGGAAGTTGGATCTGCATATTAGGAAACATCATAGAATTTATTTTTTCTTCACTAGAATTGACTAGACATTCTACCTTGCATGATATCATGAAGTAGAAGTGATTCTTATTCATAAGGAGCTTGCAAGATAGGATTGAGTGATGCAGGCTAGTATCACTAAGATGCCATATCTAGAAATGGATAAGTACCTACATAGATATCTTCAGAATAGTGGTTTGAAGAAAATGCCATCTATTACAACATCCCAGCTAGAGAATTCCATGAAGTCATACCACAAGGATTTGGAGTTTTCCATTGTAAGTATTATTTCATTGTTTGTAGGTACACAGCTTCAGGATAGTATGCATTGTCAAAGTATGTACTTCTCATTATTTTCTTCTTGAAAAATTTGGAATTCAAGTGCATCATGGCTCATCTAATTTTTAAAAATCATATGGGTCTAATTGGGCAACACTACAAGTCATGAGTTTTTGCATAGTACTTGCATAGACCCTCATCACTAGAGAATGAGGAAGCTTCACTTGAATCATTCCTTGTGCTCTTGCAAAAAGAAAGCTTTTCCTTACACTTTCCTTTAGAATTATTTTTCCATCTAGGTGGTACAATGGTTTTTACTATAGCCTTAACCATCCTACCCTTAATGTCCATGACGATAGTGATCATCTTTTCATCCATAGCATCCCAAACCTAGT
>MNCI01031683.1:0-40175 GCA_015680685.1 Gnetum montanum
TGACTTTTGATGACATGAATTTTTATTTTCAAGATATGTTAAATGTAAAAGGCATGATCTTGAAGGCAAAGGACCCCCATGGACAAATGAACATAATCTTAGCTTGATCATTTGACATAACGTTGATTTGATTACAACCAAAGTACCCCTCAAGAAAATTGTTGTGCTTCTTGCTAGAGATATTATTCAATACCTAGTACATGAAGGAAAATGAGAAATGGTCCTTATATATGATAGCATTTAGTAACCTGTAGTCGATACAAACTCTTTATTCATTTTTCTTGAATGCAACTATATTCAAACTAATCCACTCACTGATAGAGATAGAAGTAATGAAGCTAACTCATAGAAGATGAATTATTTTTTTACCATGTCTTGTATATTTGGATTGAGTCTTCATTACAATATATTCCAAGGTATAACAGTTAGATTCATGTATATTCAGTGCTAAAAGATTGAAGAATCAATTTGTATGAGTTCATCATGAGACTAGACAAAAGTTTTCTTTCATTTTATAACTACCTTTTTCAATTTGATCTTTTGGATGATCATAGAAAGGAATTAGCAATGATGGGATGACCATCTATGAGGAACAAGTACTCTAATCCTTTAAAAAGTTTCTTGATTTCATGCCATGGAGTAGAAATATCCTACGACAAATTAAGAGCACTCTAGAATTCATGATCATATTACCCTACTACATCTAACTTCATTAGGTTCTCCATTTCTGAATCAATTGACTTAGCATCAAATAAGATAAGAGAATTAATAAGTCTCTCAAAGACCTAACATGTGGCATCATGGACTAGATGTTCTTCAAGAAAATTCACATCTCTAATGGTAAAAAGATGCTCTATGATACAACAATTGTAACCATGCTTGTTAGAAGACTAGGAAGTATTACATGACATCCGCTTGTAATGTATCTTTCTAGTTGTATCTTTCCTACCAATTTCAAGGTGGAGGCTTTTGAAGGCTAACCAAGAATTAATAGTTCTTAGTAAGGCTTTTTCCATTATGACAAGAAAGTTGTTTTCCATCCTATTCTATAGTTTGATCACCAACAAATCAAGAGTATAACCATATTGTTGAAGTGATCATAATATTATTCACCTATCCCATGGGGCATATGTATGATTTTTCTATTAGATCTAACTTGATGTTAGTACTCTTGAGAGAGGAAAATCCCCAATCAAGGTACTACTAAATGAAATTATATTGACTATTGTACTAGAATTGCATAGAGTTATGCAATGACCTTTCTCACAAATTTGAATATCCATCATAGGAATATTGGGGTTAATCTCCATTGTGGGTAGTTACCTCTAGTGTGACCATATTATATATTGTAATTATTATGATTTTTCTACCATTAGGTTCCATCATTTAAAAAACTAGATAAAGTTGAAGAAATCTTTTGTAAAGTGGATGCATTTCTATAAAAACTTTTAGGGAATGGTATAGGAACCTCTTGAATTCATACTTCTATTTTAATAGAGGAATTATCCTATCTAGAAAAGAAAGAGAATGGAGTGGACCTAGCCCCATGGTGATAATTTATATGCCAATAAAAAAATTTCCTACCATGGGATCTTAAGCTTTCCTCAATAGCTATATTGATAGATGCTTGGTAATATTTTCTAGTAGCATAAGTGGAAGTAGGATTAGTGTAGTAGGCAATATCATAAGATTTAGATTGCCTTGGTTGTGGTTAACTAGGGATTTAACCTTGCATGTGATTAGGTAATAGAAGTTGTTATTGTTGAGAAGAAGCTTACAAGGTAGGATTAATTGATAGAGGCTAGTACTATTGAGAAAAATAAGCACTTATCTAAATACATAAAGAATAAATGTTTTGAGGAAATAACATTTGCTATTGCATTAGAGAATTATATGGAGCAGCAAAGCAAGGATTTGTCATTGGTCATTATTGATACTAATACATGGCTTATGGATATACACCTCTAGGATAGTATGCTTGTCCATAGAAGGAAGTTCTTCTTGTTTGCCTCCTAACAAACATGGGATTCAAGGGCATCCCAAGTTATTTCATTTCACCAATCATGTGGGCCATGACTTAGTAACATTACAAGTTATGAGGATCCACACAATACTCACAATGGCCCTTATTACTAGAGGATGAGAAAGCCTCATTTGGATCTTTTCTTACATCCTTAAAGAATGAGGATTTTCCCTTACCCTTGTCTATGGAATTATTTTTATGCTCATGTGGTTTAACTACTTTTGTTGTTTCTTTAACCAATCTATCCAAAATTTCATTAAGGGTAGTAGTTATTTTCTCATCCATCACATCCCAAACATTGTTGACCTAGTGGACCAAGTTTTCCATGGCTTTATGAGTTTGAACTTGATCTTACGCTAATGCTTCATTCGCAAGAGGAGGTATAGTAGTAACCTCAATGATTTTAATCCTTTTTTTTGCACATGGGATCCTAATTATACTACTTCAATGATTTTTATTTCCTCACTTAATTCTTCATGTTAGCAATAGTATTGATTTGGGCAACTAACTTTTATGTACATAGTCCCTTTCATATATATCTACTCACTTCCTCATCTTCTGTCTTGGGGATTTCACAATATGAATTAATTACATCTAAAAAACCATGTATAAAACTCATGTTGTGAGTTGTAACCTTCACTATCCAACTTCAGACAAGATTTTATTATGAAAACACCACGTAGAAAACTCATGTTGAAAAATTCCTCATAAGTTGCTACTGCCTTAATTCCCAAGTGGAAAAAGTAATTTCATGTCTATATTTGGGCTTAGGAAAGCTAAAAATGCCTTGGGAACTACCAAATTTGGAATTTTCATTCATTTTTATGGGCGTATAGCCTCAACTACGTTGGAACCACCTACACCTACTGTTGGTGGTATTAGGTTTTTAGTTTTCCAATAATTCCCAGCGTAGTTGCCACAAAACCGAACATGGATGTTACAAGGCCAACATTGGTGGTGTTGGACTTTTAGTTTCCTAGAAAAATCTAATGTAGTTTCCATAACCTCCAACACGGATGCCACAAAGACAATGTTGGGGCTATGGGATTTCTACGTTTTTCACAAATGCCATCGTTGGGAGGTTTGGGTTTTAATTTTCTAGTAGTTGTAGCATGACAAGAATAGTCATCACAAATTCTCAAGAATCTTCACATGACCAATGTAGCCACAATGTTTGCCAACATATTTCAACAATGCCAACATAGCTCTCTAAGGCTAGTGTAGTTGAGGTGGAGCTAGTGTTGTCACAAAAGTTCATTTACTATTTTTAGTATTCGATGTGGTTTTAATGGCCCTAGGGTGTTAAAACTTGCCACAAATGGACAACTAAATTGGTAATAATGACATGATATACCTACAAACAACACCAACATATCAACAATCATGTCAAAAATTTGTATCCTAAAATCAACAGCCTTGAAGCCTATAAAAGTCAAACTTGAACACATTATTCAGGTTTTGAACAATTTTGCAATCATAAAACCTTGGAAACCTTGAGTACTTTAAACCCATTTGGCATTTATAAGGCTTTTGGAAAAAATTGATATCTAGTTGAGCACCAGAGACTCTCAGCATAGTACTATTGCTACAAGGATCGAACACCAATATTTACACCAGTTATATCCAAAGTTGTAGATTCAAGCAAAAACCAATAAGAAGCTCTTAACAATTATGGTTGGGAAGTACCTGGATCATGGAGTTTGACTATAAAATACAAGTTTCTAGCTTCAACAAACTACAAGCTTCTTGTGCATTTGAACACACAATTTGTACTCCTTAAACTCTATACTTTAAGCTTTTTCACTACTTTAATAAAGTTTATCAGTTCATTTGTAGTGCAAATTTTATTTCAAGTTTTATCCTATGTCTATTCTTAATCAAAATTGCAATTTTATGTTGTGTCTCCTATTTACATTCATTAAGTCCCTGGGGGATTATCTAGACTATCCAAGGCACCTTAAATCCTCTTTCTTAGAGGCCCTTGGGTATCAAGGTCAAAACTATTCCATGCCTATGATTTTCAATTTTTCTAGCAACTAAATTTTCAAGTACAATACATTTTTGGTGCTATAATGAGGTCCTCCACCTAAATTTCCAATCCAAACCTTTTCAAAACATTTTATAAAACTAGGCATTTTATATTTTGAATTAAAAAATCCTACAAATATTGAATACTAAATCCAACATTGGTGGTCAACTCCCTATAATTAACACCTAGCATAGTTGTTGTAGGTGATTTGGCTTTTCTAGAAAATTTTCATAGTAGCTACTATGCTTTGTAAGACCAACATATTTTCTCTACCTCAACTACTCAAATACCCTTTTAGTGAAATTTTTCAATAAACTCAATGTTGGTGTTCAAATTTTCACAACTAAACCTTAGTGTAGTTGTTATGGGTGATTTTTATTTTTGCAATATTTTCATAGAAATTGTTGGATTCTTTGAAATCATCATAGTCTACATTGAGACCTACAATTATTGCCCATTAAAACTTTCACATAGGATGTTCTTAGGACTAGCATAGTTTTTTCCAAATACCCAAAATCCTCTTACTATGAAATTTTATGAAAAGCCAGCATAGATACTTCCAAGACTTCAACATAGTCCTTGATGAATACCAAAATTTACATTTAATTTCTCAAAACTAGTGTACATCCTCTAAGATGGAAATATCCCTAGATTTATTTTACTAAGCAAAAACCATCTTCCATCACCTACCCTAGCATAGTTAACTAAGAAACATAATAATCTACTACATACTCACATAAACTCCTTACTATGAAAATTTTTTGGAAGGCCAATGTAATCCTCTCCAACATCCTAGCATAGTACTAGGAAAACCAGCATTGCACATTTACGTTTTCAAAACCCTTGCACTTGTCCAAGAGGTGGTATCACCAACATAGTCTTATTGGGCAAGAAAACCATTTCCTCACCCCTCCTCCAATGTAGACCTTGCTAGTAGAGCTAGCATAGTTGGTTCTTCCAACACATAAAACTTTCACATTTTATTAGGTTTAGTATACATCACTACTAGTGCAACCTACACCACACCAGTAGTTATAGTTCACATCATTTTCTAGCCATAACCCTTTGCATCTTGGATAATTCCACTTGTTGGAATTTTTCGTAAATTAATTAATTAATTAATTAATTAATTAAACTAGGTTTAAACCATCAAACATGTCTTTTAGCTATTCAACCATCTTTCTCCTCAACTTGACTGATATGGCATCTAACCAAGATGCTATGAGGGTTTATGATCCAAAAGACCGTGTTGTAGCTAAGCGCAGGCGATCACTTAGATTAAGGGAGCAAAGCCTAGATTTTTTAATCATAAATGAAGATCTCTACAACTTCATTTATGCCAAAATATAAGTGGGCTTACTTATTCCATATAGATTGAGATAAAGTATGAGTATGAGTGAATTCGTCGAAAAGGGATGGACTGCATACCCTCCCCCTATGACAAAATACTGCTCAATGATACTTATGCATGTATATTAAATTATTTAATTGAGATGGATGAATAGATTAAAAAGATTAATTCTAAAAGACAACACAAGGAGCAATATGAGTTTAAGGAAAAGCCTAAATATGAAAACATCATGGCTAGCCTCTTTCAACAATTGGCACCTTAAATCATCGCATGTACTTTGACCTTGCTTGTCACATCCACAAGATAGGTGCCTCAACCTTCATTTTCCATCTACCTAATCATGTTTTGGTAGTACCCATTATAGTAGTTCATCAAGTAGATTTTGTGCCTCAAATAGGCTTGCTTTGCTCATCTATGCCTATTTCCACGTAGACAATGTTTGGATGGTTGTCACTAGTGGTCTTCATTACCGCCCATCCATTCTTAATACTAGTGGGATCCCAAGTGATCTAAGGATCACATACACCCTTCGTGCCCTTCATTCCCCAAATCCCTGCTCCAAAGTCCTTCTCGCTATTTGGTCCTCCTATGACCATTATGATCCAACCTCTTCCTTTCATGAACGCATTGCAAAGCGATAGGCCTCTCAACTCATACCACAACTAGTTGTACAGAACCCCCAACCTACTAGAATGTTCTAAAGCTTGGATCAAGCATTCCAAATGATGTAGGATCTTACAGAAGAGTTACAAAAGATTAAAGGTTTAACGACCTAAATATTGAAGATCATGGACTTCTATCAGGATGATTTAATTATTCTTGTTGTCCCATAGAAAACTCTTCCATTGAGAATCCTCATACCTCAATTCACCAAGTACAATGGTGAGGGTGATCCTAATGCTCACCTTATAACCTTCCATTTTGAGTGTTTGTTACTACAAGCATAGCCACATGCCATAATGTAGATTTTTCCTATGTTCATTATTGGAAAAGCCTTAGACTAGAAGACATAATATCACAATTTGTTAACAATTTCAAGTGTAACTTGAAACTTAGCACAACTCTTGACTACCTAATAAAGGTCAAGTAGGGACCCCTTGAGCTCATATAAAAATTTATACAACAATGGAATTATTTTCTTAATAAGAATCTTAAACCAATAGCCGAGACTCACCTTCTTGCTATATTCAAAGGGATGGTTAATGACTTTGTTAAGTATAAACTATACTACTTATATTTGTGGTTACTCAATCAAGCATTTTCCAAAATCAAGAACATAGAGGATGCTGCTTTGATCAATCATGGTTCTTCCTATGTGACATGTAAGAATCAACACACACATAAGGATAAGGAGAGGTGGCTGCAAAATAATGTAGTTATGGCTAGTCTAGCTAAAGAAAACAAAACAACATAGGGACTTACAATGAATCAACCCAAGGCCCTCACAATAAATAACCAACCATAAACATCTAGGGCCTCTGCATTAAACAACATGATGTTTAGTTTCAAACTAAGAGGCTGATCTAAGCACATTATGCTACCATTAAAATTGTTCAAACTTCTTGATCAATTGTTGATAGACTATGTGAAATCGCCAATAATTCCACTCTTGCAATCAAAGATGACCTATCAATACCTAAGTACTTCAAGCTTGACTATTTTTGCCACTACCATTAACTACTAAGTCATGATACCAAATTTTTCCTAGCACTAAAGGATGACGTGTAGAAGATGATAGAAAAGGGTGAGTTGGCACTCAATACCTCTAATCTAGTTATGCCATAAAACCAATCTATGTGAGTCTACAAGGATCCATTAAATGCCAAAACTAGCCCATACACTATAGCTACATTCAATGTGAATAATGATTCTAAATGTATGCAGCAGTCATTTTTGATTTAGGTACCTCGTTCCAATGATAGGGGCCATTTAACTTTGACTAGTTCAAGGCCTCCTTTTGTTGTAAGGGTACCCTCATGTACATCTCCAAAAGAACCTTTTGTGATCAGGGTACCTCCTTCCACTGAAACAAAACCTATCATTACAATTGAACCACATCCTTTCATAGTGGCAAACACAATGGCTTCTTCTCAACAAAACAATAATAATAAAAAGTTACAAAGAAAAAAACGTAAGAAGCCTATGTCAAAGCCTAGGAACTAGAAAAAGAAGTAAGCCAAGGCATGGAAGGAAGTGAGCCCATTGAAGCCCACTCCCATTTCATCAATTCCAATGAGCCATAATGCTAAGGCTACTTCAACTAGTCAACCATAGGAGGACCCTAAGCCACAAGGGAAGGGAAAAGAGTCCAAAACATAATAACAAAAACATGAATTTTGCATCTTGGGGTGCATGGAGGAAGTCAAGAGCAACAAAAATGAGAAGTCAACAACCAATGATAAGAACTTTTTCAATGCCATGGAGTAGGTCAAACAGTCTTTAAAACAAAAGAATACATCCCTTAGCCTAGATGACCTAGTCATAACCTCCACTACGCATTGTGAAGCACTAGTGAAAATGTTGACTTCTATTCCCATTAACAAGGATATCTCAACTAGTAAGAAGTCCATATACATAGTGATGGTACCTCCTTCATCAAGAAAAGAAACCAAGTTTAGAACACTAGTGTTCCACTACAATGAGGTTAAAACCAATCCCCAAGATGGTGACACAACCAAAGCTCCCCTATTCATAACTATAAGGATAGTATAATACAAGGTTCATAGGATGCATGTTGATGATAGAGTGCTAACCAACATAACACCTTATACCATTGTTGAACATTTAGGCTTAATGGAGCACATGAAATATACTTCAACTTCTACTCTTAAATCCTTCAATGAATCTTGGGTTTCTATAAAAGGCTCCATTTCTTTGGACTTTTTGGTAGGGAAATAATTCTCCATAATAGCCAACTTCTTGGTGGTGGAAGAAATACTAGGATTCAATCTCATCCTAGGAAGGCCTTGGCTAGTTCAATTATGAGTAGTTTCCTCACACATCCACCAAGAAATTCACCTACCTTATGAGGGAGGTAAAATGATCATCCATGGCAATAGTGTAGTTCCTTTGAAAGTAAAAAAAATTGACCTAGAACAAGAGTATGAAATGAAGTTTTAGGAAGAAACTCCTACTATTAAATAGAAAGCCAAGAAGCTTAATAGCATGAAAAAGGCCATAACAATCAATGATAAGCCCATGATTTACCATGGGAGGAACTCCCGTCCAACCTAGTTAGTGAAGAAAATGGAGAATACCAAGTTATACAAAGTAGACCATATAACATTTCTAATCTTTTAAAGATTATAAAACACTTGCACAATTGATGGATACCCCCAGTTTTCTCACCCTTGCATCTATAAGCATGTAGCCTTCTTTTCCTATAGCCTTCTTAGTCTAGTTTAAACATTATTTTCATGCACCATTTTACTTTACTTTCCTTTACATTATTTAACTTTACATTACACATATCATAGGATTTATTTTCATTTATAATTTACCTTTTATGAATCTTTTATTTTTAGAACATAAAACATGAAAAATACCATAAAAACTTTAAAACCTAAAAATTCATAACAATTTTAAAAACATAAATAAGATAATTTTTTTTGCAAAATGTAAAGCCCACTATGACCTAAAACTGGTGAAATGTTTATAACCTTTATCACTAGTTACAACATAGTTTACATCCTTATCACCTAATCACTTTACTATTTGTTACATTATGACTACATAAGTTAGTCAAAGTAGCCTTATAACATGAACAAGAATGAAAATATAAAGCATACATGAAACACTAAGTATTAAAACATCTAAAAAAATTAAAATTTAAAAATAATAATAGTTTGAATGTGTGTCACATAGTTTGACAAAAGTTTAAATAATACATTAAACAATAAACCATATCTCAATGAATAAAGACTAGCACTAGCCACAACATCATAATAACATAATCAACAATAATAAATAAAGTAGCCAAAGATAATAATTAACTGATGGTGCTAAGGTACCACCAAAGGAGGTGGAGGAGCATCTCTAATGTCATCACTACTTAGGTTGCCAGTGTCACCTTATACCTGTACCATAATAGCATAAGCCTAGTCAATAATCAACATATGAAATCAAATCAAATTAAATTAAACTAAAATAAAAGATGCCAAAATAACATAAAATAAGCAAACTTGGGAGGGCTCTGGTGCAATATCCTCTAGCAGGAGGCTCTAAAGACCAACCTCCAAATGATGGAGGATTTGGTCCTTGGTCATGTCATCCTAGTCCACCTCCTCAAGATTAATAGCTATCATGATGTTGCTTTCATCAATATTAATCCATGTAGGTGGCTCCCACAAAAACATAGCAATATTCACCTTCCTAGAAGTAGTAGAGACTTTAGGGGATGGTGAATTAGCTTCTATTTGAGAGCCTTCAAATGGTTTGATGATTCTCTCTACATGAATCCCCTTCATGAATAGCTCTAACTTGCGATGTTTGATGGATTCCTCTTTCAACCACTTGAGATAGGTTTCATGTTTAGTCTTATACTTCTTTTTGTGGTCTTTTTGTGCATGCCCCACTTTAAGATCTACACACAATAGTCTCTCCATTCCTTGGCCTTACATGCCAATAAATCCATTTTTAGTTCTTACTCAGTAACCTCCCTAGCAAGACCAACCTTGTCATGGATGAAATTCTAGTATCATGTACATTTAATCTCCTTAGTTCTCAAGGAACTTTAGTTGGTCACTTGGTCTTCCATAAATTCTTTGCAATCTTTGAGATCTCTATTTGCATCAACCAACCTTTTATTTTTCTTTCCAACACTACAACTCATTCTAATAGGAGCTCATTGGAATGTTAGGTTTTTCACAAGGTTTTAGTGCATGAAAGTGCACATTAAATGGCACCTTCATACAACTTTCATGGAACATGCTCTAGATCCAAGGGTAAGCTAGGTAGTATGTCAATTTCAATTAGGTAGTTAGGATTCCATCTAATATTAGACACTTAAAATAATACAAAAAGACATATGAAAAAATTATAAATGACCAAATAACCAAAAAACAATGTAAAACAAGATGACTAAAATAATACAACTACAAAAATTATAAAAAAACTAGAAGTGCAAGATATGCTAAGTTCTTACCAACATCAAGAGCAATCTATTGCAATTGATTGATCATGTCCTTAGCCATCTCATGCATGAATTCCCTCTTATTAGGAGTGTCCACCCATGGACTCATGCAAAATGTGGAGGTTGAAGCATTGGGCTAAGTCTCAGCAACTATGATAAAGATAACAATCAACCAACGATTATAACCAAGCTTAAACATAAAATAACAAAATTCAAACATATGAAACAAGATGCATATATACCTGAAGTATCATTTAAAATGATAGTAGGGGGTTCACCTAGCTGTGATGGATCAAATATGGTCTCAAAATCATCCAATGCAACATTGGATAACCCCTCATCCTCATGACATTATAAAAGCTCCTCCTCTATGTCTTTTTGCCTCATCCTTTTTGCTACTGCTTGCACCGATAATTCCTATTGTTTTCCTACAAGAATAAGAAGAATAAAATTAAAATAACTTAGCACATTTTACCAAAAATAAAATAACAACATAATCAAAAAACATAAAAAATTTTAAAAAAAAATAATAGAAAAAATAAAACAAACTAAAATGTACATGCTAGCACGTTACATGCCTAGCCAAGTCTAACAACAAACCTTCTCTTGAAAGGTTGGTCAATCATTGCTGTTCCTTCCTCAACCATAGGCCTCTTCAATTTTTCTCTAGTTCAACCTTTAGCTTCAGGATGTCATTTCTTAGGCTTTTCAATATTCTTGCACTCAACTTGGGGCTCAATCCCCATGCTATTAAGGGAAGCATAATGCCGACCACTAAGTTTCTTAGTGGTAATAGTTAGCGACTCCCTAATGTCCCTTAGTAGATTTTAAGCCTACATGATGGAAAAAACATGTTTCACCCAAGGCTTCAAGAGTTGGGATGGATCTTGACTTACCTATTGTCCATCCTTCCTCACCACTAGGAACTCTATGAACCTCCTTAGATATGCCATGAAAAATGCATAGTACATATGGCATTTTGTTGTAAGGTTGTTTCAAAGTTTAAGGATCTTTCAACGTAGCTTGAAATCCAAATGAGTAGCCTTGTTAAATTGAGCATCCTTTAAAAGGACCTTCTTCATTTTCTATGCTTGTTCAACATCCATGATCTTTCCCTCTAATAACAACTTAGGAAATTCCTAGGAGAGGAACAAGGGATATGTCTCTTTTTCCTCTACAAGCCAAAACTAATTATGAGATAACCCCTTGTAAACAGAATGAGTGTTTAACCACTCTTCCACTTCCTTCTAGTGGTCCACCTCTTTTCCTACTTTAGTGAAAACCTTTAGGCCCTCACGAGGAATGCCAAAGAGGTCATTGAAGATGGATTCATTGATAGTTAGGGTGATAGGCACATCATGAACTTGGGTGATGAACTTCTTCATTTCTTTGTCAAAGGAGTTGATGATGTTCACCATCATAAGGGTAGGGATGATTTGGCTAGGAGGCCATGAAAAGATCAAGCAAACTTGCATCAATGATATTTTCCTAGATGTTTCTAGATGTCCTACCAGCCAACCATTGCTACACCAAATCCACATCACCATACTTGAGGATAAGAGTCTCCTTAAAGCATCCTAAAATGACCAATGTGATGGTGGAGGAGGAGGTAGCTTCTACAATGTAACAAGAGGACAATTAGCTTAGGCATAGACACATTGCATAAAAAGAAAATATAATAAGTATAACAAATCAAAGTTTAATGTATCATCATACAAATAAAACCATCTAAACACTTAAAACCTAGAAAACATCTAACTGTGTAACCATGAAAACATTGATGTAGCATCAAAATAAAATGTAACAAAAGCACAAAAAGAAAACAAATTCTTACTTATGTTGTCAGATTAAGGAAATTTGAGGACACTAATGGAGATACACATATCTATGCCAAAATTATGAATTTTTCACCAACTATGGGTTGTTCTATTTATCAAGCACCTATGGTAGGCTTTGGCATAGTGTGGTATATCTACCAAAGTCACCTTTGTGTTGCTCCATCATAGTGAGCCTTATCACTTGGCCTTTGATAAATGCATCCAATGTTGTTTGGACTAAAGGTAAGAACTGGTTATTCTTGATCAATTCATAGCCATTATCCTTGTACCTACAAGTGTAATGAAATTATAAAAGATATTAAAAATCAAAATAACCTAAGAAAACAAAAAGTAAATAAAATAATTAATTTTACACTTACTCCTCCATATTATAGATGGTACTGAGAGGACTCTAAAATAGATTTTCGATGTGATGATCAATAGGCAATGTGTTATTGGCATTATATTAGAGGAACTCATGCATGTTCCAAATCTTGGAAAATTTATGAGTTCCCTAAGTATACTTGTTATCATGTTGCTCATCCTCAACATGGGTATTGGGATTGCCAACAATTAACTTGATGATCATACATGTAGAGTGGGGTAGTAGGGTCTTCACAATTACTGACATAGTCTCCGAAGCCAAGTGTGATGAAAAAAACACACTAAAGTTTTGGAGTAGGTAGGTTGAGAATTCCTTTGCCCCAAGTTGAAATCAAAAGGAGCCATACTCTAGGACAATGTTTGTAGGTGGGTTTCTAGGCCCTAGTGTGTGGATACAACATAGGAGTCCCACTAGCTCAATGACAACCAAGATTGGTTTCAATAAGGCCCCACATATAATAACAACAATCGTTAACAACAACAACAATCATTAAAATCATAAATGATCATAACCAAAAAATGAATAATTTTTAAACAACCAAAATTATTACAACCTTAGTATCAATGTTCTCACTAAATCCAAATAATAAAATTCATTATTTTTAACACTTAGAACCAAAACAATGTGATGATCATAATTATGACTAGTTTGCATATTAAAAAAATCAAAAGAACTAAGTAGTCAACCAACAATCGATAGTAGTTCCATGGTGAAAAATGCATAAAAAATTAATAATTTCTTATGTAAAACATTAAATCAATGAAAATTAGCTTTTACCTATGAAAATAGTCATAAAAGCCCAAACTGAATTTTATAAAATTTTTACTAGAAATCTTAGTTAACAGTGAAATTAGCTGTACTAAAAACTTTAGGAGACCAACTGAAAATTTTGGAAAAATTCAAATGACTATTAAATACTAAAATACAACATGTGAACAACCTTAAGGACCTTTGAAAGCTACCATACAAATACAAAACTTGTATAGCTAGGGAGGTTTGCAGTTTTAATAATCAAAACTACAATTGTACAAGGTAGTTTACACAAGCATCAAAATGATAATTTAGAAATAAATTTTTTTTATATGTCTAGAGACTGAGTATGCATGAAAATCAATAAAATTAAGCATATACTATACATTCCTAGGTCTAAAAATTTTTTTGACAATAACCCAAAGCCATAAACAAATTCAACAAAAAATTGCACAAAGACATAGAATTGTAGAAAATGGCCATAGTGAATCACTAATAAAAAATATGAAAATTTTTTATTTTCTAAAATAAATGCCAAACCCTCCCTAACACCTCCAATAATTCCTAGGAATATGAGATGTTGGTTGGAAAAGTCCTTCCAAGTGTCAACGTTGTCCACCTTCATAGGCATAAAACCATGGAAGCCAAAATTTTTACCACATGCTAGATCATGAAAAAATTCACAAAAAATCACCCGTAGATCAAAATTCAATTATTTCATAATCATTTGAACCATTTTAAAATGATATATAATTTAAAAGACCAAAATTCTTAGGCATTTTTGCAAAAAAAAAAAAAAAATAGAAAAATGACATGAAAAAATAGCAAAAACTACAAAACCCCCCATATGTACTAGCTTATGGAAAAATTCATAGAAAATTCACTGTAAGTCAAAATCTAATGGTTCAAATACTTTTTTGAGCTTTGAAAACCCTAATACAATGCTATGGCCACAAAAACCAAAAAATCCTAGCTATTTTCATACAAGAAAAATACAAAAGTGGTGTTGGTTTTTGGTCTAAAACTACAAAAAAACACATGGAAAAGACTGGAATCAAATTCATAATTGGGCATAGACAAATCCCACAATCAAAGAAACACCACCAAAACCACATAAACATGGCCTAGATCTAACATAGGATGTTTACAAAATTTAGTTTAATTAACACACAACCTTACATAAGAAAAAATGCCTAGGATTCTAACTAGATTTCTTGGGAAATGACTAAGGATTGTGTTCCTTAGAGTCATGGTGGAATATCCTTATCCTAAAAATGGTTATGGTAGAGTAGAGATCCCTCTTACAACTATTCTAACCTTCATCAAGGTTGGGTTCTTTTTAGTGGAAGCCCTCCTCTTTGACATTTTGGACGAATAAGCAAGAAAGCATTAAAATATTCAAACTTCTAAGAATTCTCCAACAATTGCACTTGCTTGTTGGTGTAGGATAGTTGGACTATGCTAAGGATAGGTGTGGTTGAAGCAAACGTAGAATCAAAAATCTGGTACTATACATTGTGGGTTGGAGGTGATGTGAGAAGTTTGATTTGTGCAAAATAATGTGAGAATCAATCCCGAACTTATGCATTAACCACCAAAATCCTAGTTTTCCAAAATACTTACAAAAGTCCCACTTAACTCCATGATCATAATTAGAAAGTATGAATATGCTAGGTTTGTGGAAAATTAATTTATTTAACAATTCAAACATAAGATGGGCCGCACTAGGTGCCTTTCCAACAAGGCAATAAAAAATCATAATCCACTTGGATTTTAGCTTCTCCATAGAAACTTCATTGGAGTTTAGGCCCATAGAAGCCTTGGAATGGATTCTAAACTCTAACCAATAATAGAGCTCACCTCCCACATGTCCATCCATTCCATGTTTGAATCTAAAATCCTCATGCCCAAAATTGGTAATCAGGAGCTCACATTGGATGTCATTGTATATCAGGCAAAGCTAAAAATCTCATCAAAACTTACTATTTTTGGTAACTACATTCGCCAACAGCCTGACTATGTTGGCTAGCATAGTGTCAAGAGGGATGATGTCTTTCACCACTAACTAGACTTCTAATCAACTCCAAAATGATCACACAATGCACCAAACCCTAGCCAGAGCTTTTGGTAACTCTAGAACTCCACAAGACTAGTCAAAAGGCACCAAAAATCATGTATCTTACATGTAGTACACTAAGAACATCTGAACTACAATTGCTAGTGTAGTCCCAATGTAGTTGAGAGGAATTTGACCATTTAATGCTAAATAACCTTCAAATTGACATATCTTGACATTCACACTTCCTCAGAGCCTTTGGTGGTCTTATAATACCAAAAAATGGAGCAAAAATAAGTCAAATCCCATTTCCACCTTGGAACTATGTTGGGAAAGCCTAGGACTATGCTGGCTAGCATCATCCCACTATAGAAATTACAAAATAGGCCATGAACTTATCAAATCAACTTCCCAATGCATCATCTAAACCTTAGAACCCTATCAAAGATTTCAAAGAATAATAGACCCTACAAACTATGTTAAAAATCATCAAAACTCATTCTGCACCCATCAACTATACTAGGACTATGCTAGCCAATGTAGTCCAAGGGTGTGTGATTAAATCAAAAATGAAACAACCATCAAAACTAACTAGTTCAAGTTTAAACCCTAGCCATGAACACCAGTGACCAAAGAACCCAAGAACCTAGTTGATTGATCATAAAATTTCATTAAAAATCAAGATTCATTGCATGACTATGCTGGAGAAGGTCTGAACTACATTAGCCAACATAGTCCCAATGTAGTCATGTTTCTAGAATGATTTGACTAGTGATGTAACACTACAAATAGCTCAAAACCTGACTTGGAAACCCATAACCTTGTTTGATCTTACCAAGCTATATTTTCACCTTATTTTGACCTTGGAAGTTCCATGTTTCCTCCATCTATGCTAAGGCCATGCTCAACTACATAGGCTAGCATAGTCCAAGTAGTGAATGGCTAGTTTGACATCTAAACAACCTCCAATATCAATCATCTTAAGCCAAAACACTAGCTAGGAACATTGGTAACTCCTAGAACCCAAGGACCTCATAGATTGACCAAAAATCTCATCAAAAGCCAAGATTCACATCCTACTATGTTGAGATAGGCCAAGACTACACTTTCTAGTGGAGTCCTAATGTAGTCATGATTTTGGATTGGTTTGGCTAGTATTATGACATCTTGAATGGCATAAAATTTAACTTGGGAAATCCATAGCATTATTTGACATTTCCTAACCACAAATGCACCTTTTTTTGACCACAAGAACACTATATTTCATTAATCTACATTACGGTAGACCAAGACTATGATCACCAATGTAGTCTTAGCATAGTCCTTATCCCAAGATGGTTGAACCANACATAAAATTTAACTTGGGAAATCCATAGCATTATTTGACATTTCCTAGCCACAAATTCACCTTGTTTTGACCAAAAGAACACTATATTTCATTAATCTACATTACGGTAGACCAAGACTATGATCACCAATGTAGTCTTAGCGTAGTCCTTATCCCAAGGTGGTTGAACCAAAACCGTAACACTCAAAATGGCCAAAAACTTGATTTGGTAAGCCTAGAACCCTAAAATCTTGAAGCTAACTATAGTTTAGCATTTTTTAACCATGTGAAGCCTAGGTTTTCATCCAACTATGCTAAGGCCACCCTCAACTATGTTGGCTAGTGTAGTCATCAAGTGTTAGTGCCAACATTTCACTTGTATTGGCCTATTTTGACTTCCAAATGGCAAGTTCAGCCTCTCCAAGACCATATGCTATATTAGGAAGTTGATGGAATACCAGGTCTAACTTTGACATTCCACAAACCTACTTTTTCCATGCATCTATGTTGTGAATATGTTGGCTAGTGTATTTCTAGTTTAGTCACCAATTTTTACATTGCAGCTTCTCAAGAAACAAAATGAAGCCAAGGTTCACCTATCTCCAACCCCAGTCCACCTCACTAGCCATATACACCATTGAAACTCCAAAGCTAGATGTAAAAATCCTAGAAAATTGTCTATTAACACTAACTACACTAGCGCATATTCCAACTACACTAGCTAGTGTAGTCCTAGATAGGGCCAAAATAGTCATAATAAAAGATTCCATTTCTAACTTCAAACAACCTAAAAACAACTTCACAATGTGCCCAAACTTCTTGATTAGACTTTTAGACCTCTACTATGGCTTGCTAAGGCCTTAAAATAACAAAATTTAACCTTGATTGGCCAATATTGATCATCATTTCCACATGTTTTTGATCCTAACTTATTTGGCCTTACTTCATGGTGCTTAAAATTGTTTAGATCTTGTTATGCATTTTTAACCTTTAGTATTTGCCCCTGTGATGTCATTTTGCTTTATGTTTTGTCATTGGAGCATCATTTGGCCTTGTTCCACCAACTTTTTTTTATCATTTGGCATCACTCAACCTTGGAAAACCAGGTTTGACAACTTACACCATTGGACATCATTGTGCCCTCATTTTATCCTTTAGAGCATCATCTAATGGGATTTGACCATCATTTGAGCCTTTGTCATTATTTGGTTATCATGTAGCTTTACCCCATGTTAGTGGGCCTTGGTTTTACTCTATCTACTTCATTCTATCACCTACGACCTTTGTTGACAATGTTTTGATCTTGTTCAACATCTTTTAGATGTGCTTGACCATGGTTAAATCATCATTTGGCCTCATTTAAACATAATTTGGTCTTTATTTGGCTACATTTCATGTTATTTGGCTTTTAGTATGCCCCACCTATCATAATCCCCTTTTATAGTTTTCGTTAGCTATGCTTTAACCTTAATTGATACCATCGAATGGAGTTTGACCATCATTTAACCTTTGTTTGACTCCATTCTACCATCATTTGGCCTTTGTTTAAATTTATTTAGTCTCTGTTTCACATTTTTTGTCTTAAACTACCTCTAGTAACCTTTAAGTCGCCTTGCTTAAGCCTTTCTTGACCTTTAGTTTAATGTATGTTGGCTAATGCTAAAGTATTATGCTTTATTTTGGCATTATTTTCTCATTTTATCACATAGGTACAACTTAATGTGCATGTGGTTGATCTGCAGGATTGGAGTATAGACACCTTTGAGAAATTTAGAATGCCTTTGAGTCTAAGTGGACCTCATGGTGATTTTGAATGACACATTAACCTTAATTACCTAGATCTTGAGCATAAGAGTCCAATCGACCATATAGCCTCAATAGAGAATCCTAAAGAGTGGCCTGAAAACCTAGTTAAATCCCTTGACCTTGAGACTAGTGACATTACCAAGGACTCTTTAGTTGAGGTTCATGTCATGACACATAGTGGTGAGAAGAAAGTATAAAAACTAAGTTCCCCATTAGAACCTCAATAGGCTGAAGACATCATCAAGGTCCTCCAAGATAACATCAAGGCCTTTTTCTAGTCATATGAACATATGCTAGGCCTAGTTCAACATAACATCATACTCAATTATAGTGCCAAGCCAATTAAGGAAAGAGTTTGTAAGATTATACTAGATTTGGCCCTAGATATTCATGATGAAATCACAAAATTATACCAAGATGATTCCATCAAAGCTATCGATTACCGAGAATGGATGTCCAACATAGTGATTATTCCTAAAAGAATTGGGAGTATATGTATTTGTATTAATTGCTAAGACTTGAATAAGGTAACTATCAAAGATTACTTTCCTTTGCCTAGTATTGATCAAATGATTGATATTATGGCTAGGCATGCCTTATTATCCTTTATGGATGAATTCTTAGGATATAACCAAAATTAGGATTAATCTTATGCATCAACTTTGTATAACCTTCATGACCCCTTGAGGTACCTTTTTTTACACCATGAAATCCTTTAGCTTAAAGAATGCAGGAGCAACTTACCAAATAGCGATGATGTATATATTTAGTAACTACATGCTAGAATTTCTCAATCACTACATAGATGTTATAGCCATTAAATCCAAAATGGCTAATGATCATACATGTGACCTTGACCTTATGTTAAAACAATATTTCAAATATGAGCTTAGGCTTAACCCCAAGTAGTATGTCTTTGACATTAAAATAGTTAAGATTCTTGGCTTTGTAGTATTCAAAATAGGAATATGTGTTAATATTAATAAGGTTAAGTCCATATCCAACTTGGAAACACCAACCAACCTTAAGGAGCTTCAGGGATTGCAAGATAGATTACAATTTATTTGAAGATTTATCACCAAGCTTACAAATAAGTTACAACTCATGCAACACTTGATTAAGAAAGGAGTTCATTATAAGTGGATGGTTCAATGCCAAGAAGCCTTTGAAAACCTTAAGCAAGATTTGGCACAATTATCCATGGTCTATTCCCTGCAAAATGATAAACCTTTTTACATCTACCTTACTATCTTTGACACATCCATCACCTCTCTACTCTGTCATAAATAAGATGATGGGGTGCAAATTTCCATATACTATCTAGGTCATGAATTAATTATCCTTGAGACCCAATACACCAAAGTAAAGAAGTATTTTCTAGCCCTATATTTCTCATTGAGGAAATGATGACATTACCTCTTTAGGAGCTAGATCAATGTCATTTGCAACATGAACGCACTTAGAGTCATAACAAAAGATATCTACAAGAGTAGTTTTATTGCTCATTGGAAAGCCATAATAGCTAAATTGAACCTCCATTACATCTCTTAAGCATCAAAGAAGGTGCAAGAAATAGCCACAAAACTTATTGTTTCATTGGAAGAAGACCACACAACCATAGACATTGAAGTCCTTAACGAGCTTGTCAACATTGTTAACAAAGTAACTAAAGACTATGAGGTAATTATGTGCTTTTAGGAAGCTTCAACTACCCATGGGACCAATTTTACTGCCATCATAATGTCAACTTCAAGTAAAATCCAATCTTTAGCCTACTATTTCAAATTTCGATGTACTAATAATATGGTGAAGTATGAAGGATTGATCAAGGAAATGATGGTACCCCATGATGAAGAAATAAAGTGCCTAATGATTAAAGGAAATTAAAAAATTATTTCTATAAAGTAAATAAGGTTAATAAGTGTAAATAAAAACATTTTCAACCTAATTATGACTTAGGAAATAAACTGATTCAACAATTTGAAAAAACTAGTATCCAACATGTATCTAAAATCAAGAACACACTAGTTGATGCCATTGCAATCTTAGCCATAAGTGTTACATATGATGTGTTTAGTAAGTTATTGACCTTAAATATGAATTTTTCTATTCCCATCACACAAAACATTGAAGGTGATTCTATAGCCTCTATCAACATTGCTCCTGAAAAGGAGTGGTATAACGATATCAAGTTCTACCTCATGCATGATGAATCTCCATAGGGCCTAACTACTTCTAAAAAGGACATTGTATGTAAAAACTTAAAATATTATGTTAATGTGCATGATAGCACACTATGTTTATGGTCATATGATGGCATATTATTAGTGTGCTTAGGAAAAATTGAAGCCTCCATAGTCCTTGAGCAAGTTCATGAGGTTATATGTGGAAGACATATAGGACCTAGAGCCATGGACACTAAAATTAGATAACTAGGCTATTATTGACGCTATATGGAGACTAACTACCTATAGAAGGTTAAAAATTAGGAAATTTCTCAATGTAATAGCAACCTGATACATGTGCCACCAACTAAGTTACACACTACTTTGATAACTTCATTGTTTCAATAGTGGATATTGGACATCACTGGATGTATAACATCTAAGTCTTTTGTAGGCCATCGCTTTATCATCACTACAATAGAGTAATTTACAAAATGGGTTGACTCTATTCCCCTAAGGAAGATAACATCTTAACAAGTTTGTAGATTTATACTCGATAACATAGTGGCCCATTTTGGCATACCTATGACTAAAGTCATGAATAATGGACCATAGTTTAGAAGCCAAGAAATGAAAGCCTTTTGTCAACACCTAGGTATTAAACATTTCTTTTCATTTCCATACTACCCTTAAGTCAATGGAAACATTAAAGCTAACAACAAGGCCATCATAAACTTATTGAAAAATATGTTGAACAATAGTAGATGTAAGTGGCATAAGTTTCTTGTCCATGCACTCTAGGCCTATTGAACCACCTTTCAAACCTCTTGAATTGCAAGTTTTTTCATTGAGAGTAGCCCTTTCAAACATTATCAATGATAGGCAAAACAAGGAGTTGCTTGTCATGGACATGGACTTGGTGGAAGAGCAATGGATGCAAATGCTTACTCACATTAAGTGATACTAGAAGAGGTAGAAGCAAAAACCTTGTGATAACCTCAATAATTAAAATATCAAAAAGGAATACCTAGTCCTCAAGGTTGTTAGTGAGCATGCAAACAAGTTCTCAACCAACTAGGAAGGGCCTTTCTTGATCACTAAGGTCTATGGCAATGGAGCCTTTAGAGTGATAGACATGGAAGGATATGAGTTGGCTGATCCTGTCAATCATTCCTATATAAAACCTTATTACATCTAACATGTTTTCTTGGTAGGTACTGACATTGACATCCATGACCATAGTGACCAATTACAAGTGAGCTGATATTATTTTCTCTATCTCTTTTTCAACAATAAGTGGACTGTAAAACTTCGTAAGAATAAGGACCTATGGTGACTTGTTTTATTGATTATCTTAGGTGGCCTTGTGTATTATCATATAACAACATGTTTTTGTTATCTTATTTTCATGTTCTCTTGGACTTGTGTTTGTAGGATGAAGCTTGAAGTTATCAAAAAGGTGCAACTCATTATAGAAGCAAGTTACCATGTGATCTTGATGCATAAGATTTGGTTATCTTATCTTGCCATGCCAAGAGCAGTTATTTCACATAACACTCATTATTCCCCTTAAGCCACCATCCCATAGCCTAATTATAAAATTCCTTATCTTAAGTAACAATGTTGACCTATGCTTGACACTCATGCATTATGGCCATTTGACATTTCCTTTGTCATGCTCCATCAAGTCCATTGAATGTAATACATTTCATTCAATGAGAAAACCAAATCAAACCCATCCTTGGTAGTGAAATAAGAGGAAGGTTTCACCCCAGGAAAAGGAGGGAAAAGCAAACTAACAAGGAGATGAAAGGATAGTGAAGCCTAAAATGACAAACCAGTAGCTCCAAAGATACAAAGAGAGGAGCCTAAGGATGTAAGAAACTTCAAAGTGAAGTGTGGTTCCTTGAAAACATTACTAAGTGATCAACACTTTGAAGCATGAAGCATGAAGACCTTATTAATCATTTAACATGTCATTGCCATAACCATAGCCATTATGTCAACATGTAGAACTTATTTTTAATCCTCATGACCATTTCCTTATAGTAAAATATAAGATTTATCCTATATCATCTCATCATACCCTTTTCCCATTATCATAAGCACTCTTTGGTATGGTTCACCACTATAGGATCAGGCATGAAGAGGAAACATTGGTGATGGACCTACAATGGTGTTTTTTATTCTTTACCAATGTCTCTTGAGTCAATCCTCCAAACATCAACAAAGAGGGTCCAATGAAATACCACCTAAAAAACTCGTGTTATGACCTGTAACCTTCACCACCCAACTTGAGACAAGATTTTATTGTAAATGTAATTTTTATGACCCATGAGCTACAATCTTACATACTTTAAACTTTTTAGGATGAAAAATGCCTCATAAGTTACTACCATCTCACTTCCCAAGTGGAAAAAGTAATTTCATGGCTATATTTGGGCTTGTAAAGGTTACAAATGCCTTGGAAACTATGAAATTTGGCATTTTCATGGGGTTTTTTGGGGGTATAGCCTCAACTACGTTGGAGCCACCTACACCCAACATTGGTGGTGTTGGATTTTTAGTTTAATAGCAAAACCTAGCATAGTTTTCATAATCTCCAATGTGGATGCCAAAAAGCTAGTGTTGGGGCTATGGTATTTCTACTTTTTCACAAAAGCCCATGTTGGGAGGTTTGGTTTTTCATTTTTCAGAAATTATAGCATGGTTAGCATAGTCATCAAAAAATCTCAAAAATATTCACATGACCAACATAACCACCATGTTTCCTGGTAGTTTTAAACAACACCAATGTAGCTCTCTAAGGCCAGTGTAGTTGAGGTGAAGCTAGTGCAGTTTTGTTGGCCTTAGGATGGTAAAACCTATCACAAATG
Organism: Gnetum montanum; assembly: GCA_015680685.1. NCBI lineage: Eukaryota > Viridiplantae > Streptophyta > Gnetopsida > Gnetales > Gnetaceae > Gnetum > Gnetum montanum. The sequence goes on from MNCI01031683.1 coordinate 23,717, forward strand.
GATAACCCACTAGGAATAATAATCTATTATACCTACAAACAACACCAATCTATCTGTAATCATGGTAGAAATTGGCAACCTAAAATCAGCAACCTTGAAACCTATAAAAGCCAAACTTAAACACATCATTTAGGTTTTGAACATTTTTGGAACCATACAACCTTGGTAGCCTTGATCACTTTAAATCCATTTGGAATTTGCATGACTTTTGGAACAAATTTATATCTAGTTGAGCACCTAAAAATCTCAATATATTACCATAGCTATAAGGGTAGAACAACACTATTTACATCACTTGATCCAAAGTTGCAAATTCAAGTGAAAAATAGTAAGAAGCTCTTAACGATTGGGATTGAAAAGTACCTAGATCATGGAGTTAAATTATAAAATACAACCTACTAGCTCCAAAAGACTTTAAACATTATCCAAACAAGCTTCTTATGTATTTGAGCACATAGTCTATAATCCTTAAACTTTATACTTTAAATAATTTTGCTATTTCAATAAACTTTATCAGTTCATTTATAGTGAAAATTTTATTTCAAGTTTAATATTATGTCTATTCTTAATTAAATTTACAATTTTATTTTATTTTTTTCATTTACATTCTTTAAGTCCCTCGGTGATCAGCTAGATCATCTATAGCACCTTGAATCCTCTTTCTTGGAGGCCCTTAGGATTCAAGGTTAAAATTGTTCTTTGCTTATGATTTTTGATTTTTCTAACAACTAAATTTTTTAGGTACAACAACATCCTTTGGCTAAAGTCATTATTTGGATAGTGGTGGGCTATTTTGATATACCCCTTCATGGTGATGTTTAGTGATTCATAGTTTCCTTGCCTACATCCAGTCATTTTCTTTTAGATGTTGGAAACACAAGTATAGGTTTAGAGTTTAATATAAGAGACTTTAACCATGTATGCCTATGCCTAAATTGACTTAGGTGGTAAATATTTATACCAAGTTTCTACTTTCTTAATGAAATGATGAAGGAACAACTAAAATTTTTATCAATTACTAATGATCCCTTATAGATAACAAGCATTTTCAAATGCCTACACATGAAATTGAGCATCATCACTAATTTACCTTCTATATAATGGAACATTAATAATGTTGATGTGTTTGATCATTCTATTCCAAACATAATTTCTTAGAATATAAATAGCTTTTTGGAGTTCATGATAATCATCCTAGTTGATCAAGGGAAAATTATCATCATAAACTCGTCCTCAAAGATTAAGATGCTAGAACCTAGATAGGAGATCATCCTCATAGGTTTAGGCTACATTATGTTTGATGATCCCTAATCATGGGCCTTCATGGTGGAGTGGCCATTTTACTTTTACATCTACTTCCTCATCTTGCTTGTCATCTAAGTGATCAAATGAAAAGCCACAATGGACCTCCTCCTCTACCATTTAATCTCAAAGATCTTTTCTAGGTTTAGGCTCATAATCATTGAATTCTAGCTCTAAAATTTCATAGATGCATGAAATTCCTATATTCCAAGCTTAATTACAGCCTTCTTGAGATCTATTGTTATAGCCATGACAAACTCCTTTGAAAAATATCCATCAATTTCATGTCATCTTCCCTAATTATCTTGATGGTAAGTCAAGACACTAGTAGTAAATTAGAGTCATCCAAATGTTTAACTACAATAGAATCCTTCTATCATTTGGGTACTCTTGTTGAGATCTTTGGTGGGCTCTTAGCATCATTTGCCATCTTGCCTATGTCCAAAATTTATACATAATGATAAGAAACACATACTAGAAAATTTACCAATTCCTTCCCTTGCAATGGTACCTATGATAAGGATCCTGCTAGTCTTGGACCTAGGGATATATAATTTGAATCATGATGTGAACTAGTCATAAGCTTCAAAGATAATGTTGAGTCAAGTAACAAGAACACTCACGTATGTCATTGGATTCAAGAAATAGAAAAGACATTATAATATAATAAAAATCTATATTTCCACAATGGGAAAGACATGAGAATATTTATCATTTTATATTTTATTATTTTTATGAGTGATACAATTTTAAAAAACAAAATAATAATAAAAATCCAAGCATTACAATCCATCTTGGAAATAGGTGTAATGCTCATACACACTTACACATGTCATAATCCCATAAGGGATATGTACAACACCACATAGTATATATAATGAAAGGACTTCTAGAAATAATCTCGATGACCAAACACCATGCCATATAGTTGTAACCTCCTTGGGCAAGACTAAACCATCATAGCTTATCAAAATGATAATTAAATAAATATTTTTATGATTTTAATGTTGTATGAAAGTTGTTTATGTTTCAATATTTAATGCATCAATGGTAAAAAGAGGAAATATCGTAAGCTTTATTCACCATGCATATACTAGACTCCATATTGACCAAATAGTTCTTGACTATGTAAACATTATAGCACTTTGACAAAGTCTAGCCATACCTATAAAAGTGATGGTTTAAAATAAATACAAAGAAATTGCTAAGTTTTGATTTGTTTCATTGACTGGGCCCCGTTGATGTAGTCTATTGCATCAATGAGGCCCTATTGACTAACCCCCATCGACGTAGGGGTCTATTATAGTCTATAAATACTAGCCATTGGCTATACTTATAGTAGTCAATTCTCATAGGGGTAGTAGTGCTCTTGCAATTTGTCTATTTGAAAGTTAGAATATTTTTCTTGAGTGCTTGTAGCAAGAGTCATTGAGTATACAAATCTTTATTCAAGCATTATTATACCAGAGCATGACAGTGTGTGTAGCAATAAAGAAGAGCTTTCTAATAAACCTTGCAACATTCTAGATAGATTAAATATTTCATTTATACATTTAATATTTTTAGTTACTTATTCAATCTTTTCCAGTAATTAAGCGAATTAAGATAATTAAGCAAGTTAAGATATATAGATTAAATACATAAGTATGAATACTTCGAGTGTGACATGTATTCACTTGGTAATCCCAGTAGCACTGTTGCTTGGTATGCTCAGTAGCATGGCACTTGGTAACCTAGTAGTGGATACATGGGTTTAGGATGTGTATGAAAAGTGGGATCAGATACTTATGTTAGGATTAGCTAGAGGCTAGTAGGTTAGTTACATTGAATTAGCCATTAAATTACCTTAACTTTATCTCTCTTCAAGCACCAAGACTATAAAACATCAAACTAGAAAAATTGTATACCTCAATTACACTTAAACATACCATGTGCTTCACAAGTGTAATTGGGAAGACAACGAATGACCTTAGGGCAAGCTTTATTACCTAGAATATTAGTGCATTGAAAGCCATAAAGTACATGGAATTTGATCGGATTGCATGCAAATGCACTGTGATTTTTATGATTAGGCATAGGGGTAACTCACCTCTCATCATTGGCACCATTACTAGGGACTTTATTTCTTGAAATGTGTTCTATTTAGGTTTAGTGAATACCATTAATATCATTGTATGAACCTCAAGGTTAATATCATTCCCACTATACATAAAATTATAAAAGCACACAAACATTTTATTTCATATTACAAAATGTCTTCTTCTTCTCATAGGCATGAAGATGTCAAACCATCAGTTCTGCAAGAGTGCAAAGTGATATATACTCATCTAAATGAGTATGTACCAGACTTCACGTTCATCCAACATTAGGATGAACAACTACGATGGCACGATATGGAGGGCAACATCATCTTGACCTCCAATTGATCTATGCCCAGGTTGTTATTTCAAGCCTTTAAAAAGTTGGGCATCTCAGACCTTCACAAGAAATACATTATGAATGGTTATGACACTCAAGACCACCATCCCACTAAATCATAATGCAATCAATATTGACATTAGGAGAAGCACCATGAGGCTACAAAGGAAAAATATTTCAATAATGCCTTGTTCCTACTTGATTAAGATGATAATGAGGATCCTCCCTTTGAAGGCTCTCAACATGGAGATTTTCCATCGCTTGTTATTGGTGATGAGGATGTGACCTTGAACTTGTGGTTAGCTATTCATAAAATAGGTTCATGAAAAAGTGATAGTCAAGGTAGGGGCTTGGGCAAACATCACAATAGAAAGGGATCCAAGGGTGATGGTCATAATGAGTAGAATCATGGTGGTGGACACCACAGTGGTGATCCATCTTCATCTCCATCCTCTTTATCCAATTCCAAACATTCCTCTTCATCTATTGGTTCTCATAGAAGGTGCTATCAAAATAATCATGATGAGGGCCATCAATAAGATAACAATGACTATGAAGGTCAGCAAGAATACAGAGGTGGTAGGAACCATCATCAATATCATCGACACAATCTTGATGAGGAACTTGTGTTGAAAACTATAAGAATGCTTAACATCATAGAGGTAGTTAGAATTTCGACCAAGAATATGAAAGATAGTTGGATCAAGCACTTAGATATGAATAATATTCCAAGATTTGGGGAGGGGGATGCAACTCTAATCCATAGACATCTATGAGCTTTCCATGATGCCTATTCCTTACAAAACATAGAAAATGAATGGAAAAAACTCAAGCTCTTCCCTAAGACACTCATCAGGAAGCTAAAAGTTGGTATTGATCCTTGGAGCCAAAATCTATCTGCAAATGGACTATCATGTTGAAGCTATTCAACAAAAAATATCAAGTGTACTTTAGAGTGTCTAATCTGAGGAGGAAGATCGAAGGATGAAAATAAGGAATACATGAACTCTTGGATGCCACTATGGGTAGATATTATTCACTCTTACATCAATGCCTTGGCCATGGTTATTCTCAAAGAGAACAAATTCACCATATCATAGATGGGCTCAAAGTAAAAACTAGAAGAACTCTTGGGGTGTATGCCCAAGGGAGATTATTTGAACTAAGAGCTTATTAGATCCAAAGGCTAATAGAGTAGGTAGCGAAAGAAGAAGATGAGTTGTGAAGAAGGAAAAGTGGGGAAGAGTATAATAGGAATCCTTCCATCAGGAAATGGGAGGTCCAATTTTGTGATGAGGAGAAGTCACCACTCAATGAAGTTGTGAATAGAAAAACCATGCCCATCCAAAAATCTATTTCTATTATTTTGGCAAAGGTTGATTAATTATGGAACTATTTGGATGAAAAATTCTAAATTACTATGAAGATTGCTGAAGAATCCAAAGAGCAAAATAGTGATCATAACTATAAGAGACAAAAAGAAGTTGAACGTGCCTATCAAAGAGGTAAGGAAAATGTTGTTGCTATAGAGGAAGTTGTGGAGACAAACTTCAAAGATGATGCTAATTGTGAAATTTATTAATACAAACATGCAAAGTATGTTTCCCTATGGTGTCACACTTACAAGAGTCTGGGGTTTATGCATTGAATCCTTAACTAGCACAAATGCAAGCACCCAAACAATTGCCTTATCCTCAAGGCAATCTAAGATAGCTCCACCAACAACAACCAACTTACTACACAAGTGGAGTTCCACCACAACCATATTAACAATACCAATAGTGGCACCAACCACAATCATGGGGAGAACTACTACCAAGGTAGTAGTATCCTTATAGGCAACCAAATCCATATGGGTACTATGTTTAGCAACTAGTTTCTCCAAGAAGTTCTGCAAGTCATTCCTCATTTTAGCATCACTATTGCCTTCCAGAGTACCACCAAACACATTCACCATCCACTTTGGGGGAGAACCCATATCTATACCATCCTTTGCATTCATTTTCATACATCCCTTCACCCTCTACCTAGTTACCTCCTACTCCATCCATGCAAGGTGAAATCCCTCCAAATATGTAACAATGAAATGCCATGAGGGCTATACATTCACATATAGACTTCTAGCCATGTGGTTTGGACAATTGATCGAGGAAGAAACCTTTTTCTAACCCAATAGTCCTTTGAAACCCTCAAAACCTCATGTGGCTAGCTACCCTACATCTTCAACACCCTCATCCTCTACATCCAACACCTTCGAGTGTCCTTCAAACCAAACGCCACCTTAGATCTGTATTATGATGTTAACTCATCTCGTTTTCAATTGGATCAAGGTTGGCCATCTTCCCATGAAACAATTTAACCAAGGAAGTCCACTCATTTACCTACAAATTTCTAGACATGAGCCATGCAAGGCTCTTCTTGATTCTGGTTCCAATGTTAACCTCATCTCGCATGGCATGTACAAAGCTTGGAACATACCACCTCTCAAGAAGAGAAATATTCATTTGAAATTGGTAGACTAGTCAATTAGTGTCCCTCTACAGTTAGTAGAGGACATTGTAACCATAGTTCGTGGGTGGTCATATCTTACCAATTTTCTAGTGATCAAGGTTGATAATTGCAAAGGTTACTTTCCTATCATTATGGAAAGAGCTTGATTAAGGATGATTGATGTACAAATGGGCATAAGGGACCTCTACATGGAAATCTCCAAGGAAAATAAATTTGGATGGTTGGAGAATAAGAATATTCTATGCATTATGTACAATGATAATAGGCGCAATTATGTCTAAAAGATTTGATCTATCAAAAGTACATATATTAAAACATGAAACTAGTGTGCATATGAAATAGATATTCAATGGCATTTATACATAGCAACCAAAAAATAAGAGGTCATCTAGTGGTTGATAGCTAACTTAGAAAGCAACACATTATGCATGAAATTGATTGAAAGCCTAACATGTGCTTATGTTAAAGGCATGGATAATCTTGAACAAGTTCATCACCAAGTCTCTAATAACAAAAATGATGATACCTATTGGGGAGAGTTAAAGATCCCTAATAACTTCAAGTAGGAGCCCCTAGAGGTGAAAACTCTACCAATTGGCATGAGGTATGCATTCTGAAATAATGGTCAGCTAGTCATAATTAATGCCAAACTTACTCCTCAATAAAAAGAAAGGCTATTAGAGGTGGTTAACAAATGGCCAATAGACTTTCCTTGGTCATATTCCAAGTTGACAAGAATCTATCTAAGCATATGTTGACATTGCATTCACACTGACCCAGCTATAAAGCCAAGAAGGTAGTCACAAAGATGGCTAAACCCCAAATTGAAGCAAATCATCAAGGAGAAAATAGAGCAACTACTCAAGGTGGGGTTTATCTATTCCATCATAGATAGTGAGTGGGTTAGCCCACTTGTAATTGTGCCAAAGAAAGATGGCATGTGGCAGGTCTACATTGACTTCAAGTTGTTGAACATGGTAACATTTAAAGATCATTTTCCTTTGCCATTTGTGGATCAAGTGTTGGATACTATCTCTGGGCATTACTATTATTGCTTCTTGGATGGTTATAGTGACTATAACAAAATCCAAATTGTGCCATAAGATTAGGCCAATTCAACATTCATAAGTCCTTGGGGGACTTTTGCATATTTTTAGATGCCATTTGATCTATGTAAAGTCCCTGCAACATTTCAATGCTTAGTCCTTAACATCTTCCAATAGTAGATTGGTAGTGGTGTGGAAGTATTCATGAATGAATTCTCCACCTATGGAGCTACATTTGAGTAAGCCTTGGACCACTTTGAGAAAGTACTAAAAAGACATGTGAAAACAAATCTATGACTCAACTAGCAAAAGAGCCACCTCATGATCCAAGAAGGCATTGTATTGGGGCATAGAATTATTCAAAAATGGATTAAGGTAGATCCTAAGAAAATAAGAGTCATCCAAGGAATAACTCACCAACCAGAACCAATTAAAGATATTTAATCATTTCTTGGACACATTGGCTACTACTAATAATTCATAGATAATCTCTCTAAGATTGCAAAACTATTAGTAGAGCTTACAAAGAAAGATGCACCTTTCATCTGGACCAAGGAATGTGAATAAGAATTATAAAAGTTGAAGGAGAAACTTGTAGAAACATCAATTCTATGGGCACCATACTAGTCCATACCATTTTATGTCATGATGTATTCCTCTAACTACACCTTGGGAGCTATTCGCATGTAGTTGGATGATAAGAAATTCCTATACTACATCCACTATGCAAGCTAAAGCATTGTGTGAGAACAATTAAATCACACTAGTATGGAGAAAAAATTAATGATAGTGGTGTGTGCTCTTGAAAAGTTTAGCCACTATGTTCTTAGCTACAAAGTATTTATCCACATAGATCATAGTGCAATCTTCTTTCTCATGAACAAGCTAATGATGAGTCCTCATATCATATGGTGGCTTGTGAGCTTATAGGAATTTAGTCTCACAATGGTAGAGTGAAAAGCTATTGAGAATTTTATCATTGAACATCTCTCCTACTTAAGATGGGATAATAAAGAGGAGGAGATCCTACTCTTTGATTAGTTTCCAAATGAACTCCTCTTTACATGAGCAATAAATTTCTAACCACCCATAGAAACAACATGATAAAATGGCATCCTCACCTATCTTCTCACTTAGGATTCCATAAGATCTTGACTTCAAAAAGAAGCAACAGTTTCTTAATTAGGCCAATATTTCATAGAAATCAATGGACATCTCTATAAGGTATGCATTGATGGCCTGATCCATTGGTGTATCCTTGATGAAGATCAACTACGCATTCTCAAAGATTCTCATGATGGGCATTACAGAGGCCACTATGCAGGGAGATGCATGACCATAAAATTCCTGATGGTAGGGTACTATTGACATAAAATTCATGAATGTTATCAATGAGAAGGTGGGATGATTGCTCAAATGGAATGTCCTCAATAGTGGATTCAACCACAGATGCCTTTTGACATATGGTGTGTTAACTTCATGTCTTTCATCACACCCATGTCCAATGGAAAGGTGTATATTATCGTAGTAGTTGACTACTACACAAAATGGAAAAAGTAGTAGTTGTTATTGATTGTACATCATCCACTGCTACTAAATTTATACAACAAAATGTTGTAAATAGGTTTTGGATGCCACATGCACTAATTTTTGACAATGGAACTTAGTTCACAAGTGCCACTTTTAGAAAATTGATGCAACACTTGGGGGTTGAACGTAAACTAACAACACCCTACCATCCCCAAGCCAACACTCAAGTAGAGGTAACTAACTGAGAGATCACAAAGATCTTAACAAGAACCATAAGCAAATATAGGAGAGATTGGGGCACCAAACTCAATAATTCTCCCTAGGGCTATCACTCAACATGGAAATTCCCTATTAGCTACTCTCCCTATGAGTTAGTGTACAAAAAATTTCCAATGCCACTAATCCAGTTTGAGCTTCATACACTCTCAACAGCCTATGATCTAAATCTTGACCTATGTCTAGCATAGAAAGAAAGATTGATCAACCTAAATGTGCTAGATGAAAATCAATTGGTGTTCCTATCTTTGAATGACGTGCACAAGGTAGTCAACAAGTAATGTCATGACCTCAAAATATGGAAAGTGATATTTCAACTAGGTGATAAGGTTCTCTATTGGAACCTCACACATGTACCTCATGAAGATAAAATTCCAAACGTTGTGGAAGGGACCTTATACAATTGATCAAACCTTTCCCTTTAGGTCCATGTTAATTTAATAGCCTAAAAGCCTAGATAAAAAGTAGCTAGTCAACATCCAACAAGTAAAACCTTTCTTAGAACCATGAAAAGCCAATGCAACTACCACCTTGACAAATGGACAATCATGTTTCATTTTTTGGATCTCCTTCTTCCAACTCAGCCATGGGGGAGATGGCCATCTGTGCTAATGATCCATATGGATTCTTGGGTTTTCTACTTTTTTTTTCTTTTTTATTTTTCACATTTTTTATTTTACAAGTTATTTTTTTACAAATTTTTTATTTTCAAAATTTTTCAAAATTTTCACCATTGTTAATCCCTCTGAACTTTTCTTAATTATTTTACACTTTATTATATATTTTACTTTGTTTTTTTTATTTAAGTGTGGATTTTCATTATTTTTGCTAATAAAAGTGCTTTTTGCTATAGGACATAGTGCCATTGTTGTTATTTACCAATGATGGTGTATGCTTAATGTTGTGATTATCGATGTCTGGTTTCTATTTTTAAATTTTAATGTCTAATGACTATGGCATGGTTTATTTTTCATGGAACAGGTGGTGAGTCCACGTCATCTGCCCACCAAATAAACTCTATGACCTTTTTTGTTTTGGAAGTTTGATGTCCCTTTCATTAAAGAAACTTTTAATCAATTGGTGGCCTTGGTAGTTCCAGAATTGGGAAAGATTCAAAGGTTTATAGAGGGTGTGACTTCAAGGGGACTCAATACTTCTTGTACTCTTCTACTTACTTAAGTACTTGGATGTCTTTCATGAACTTTTTACTATTCCATCCCAACCACTAATAGAAAGACATAAAGTCTTTGCATGCTGTGGTTCCCATCTTCAGAAAGAAAGAAGAAAAAGAAAAAGAAAAGAAAAAAAATAAAAAATGATGGGAATTTAAATCACACCCCTTAGAGAAAATAAAAAAATAAGTCTTTACATGGTGTGGTTCCCATTTAAAAAAAAACATGATGAGAATTGAAAGCACACCCCTTAGACAAATAAACAGGCTACAAGCACTGGTTATTGGACTAGAAAGACATGCATCCATGCTTGAAGGTCCCCTCTAACTAAGTCCCTCTCTCTATCTCACTTCCTACTTTTATTTTCTTCTCTTTTTGGAATGGTTGCTGTTATATGGAAGCACTCTTGTGTCTTGAGTGGATTGATCAATCTTGGAGTGGCAATGCAAAGTCACTAAAAGAGGATTTTTTGGTTTGGGCTAATGATGGATTTTCTTAGGTCATTTTAAACACATATTCCACAAGGGACTTCATATGACCTTAATTTAGGATTTAATCTCACCTTCTCAGTCATTCATCGATGCTTCCATAACTCACGTCACTGCTAATTTCTATGTTATACTTAGTGTCTAAGTTTAACGTGTTGGAATTCTTGAATAGATTTTTTTTGGTTGGTCCTTAATGTGTCAAGATCATTAATCAAATATGGGGCCCACAAACTCCTTAGTTAGGGTTATGCAAGGGAATCAAGGACATGATCCTGCTATGGGAAGGACCCACTTGCATATCTCTTGGTTTGGTTAGTTAAGTCTCTTTCCTTTGACATCGTTACAATCCTATCTTTAACATATTCCATTGTGCAAACCACTCTATGCTTCTTGAACTCTCATTTTCCATTTCAATTTTTACCATTTTTCCTAATTTTCTTAATATTTTAGGACTTCAACACTCTCTTCTCACATTTTCATCACGTTCGTGGTAGTTTGGACTTCCATTTGATCCTAATTTTGTTCAAAATCTCTTTGCAATATTCAATTTTTGACAAAGTCAATGAAAGTCAATGGTGATCAATAGTTGTGTCAATGAGGCCCCATCGATGTAGTAGACTACATCAACTAGGCTCCATTGATGAGGCCCCATCAACATAGTACAAAAATACTATAAATATTGCTAAACACTTAGGAATTTTTCACATTTGGTCCATAACACCCAAGAAGTTTTTGAAATATTCAGAGCCCAAAATCTTCCCAAGCCTATAAGTCTCACAATGTTTATCCAAATTACCCTATTCTTCAATCCTACAATTACCAAAGGTAAGCTCTTAGTAGTGGGGGTAGTAGACCCCAAGGTTTTAATGATAATTTTTTCAAAAAATTTTCTAACTCCCCTAAGGGTTTAAGCAATAAATGCTATTCAATCATTAATTTTTGAGAATTTATCCCTTCTAATAAATTTGGTAAATCAAACATTAAATTAATAATTAACTATTTAATCTATCTAGCCATAATCTAACCATAGCTAAATATAACCCCATCATGAAACAAGGTATTCCAATCATTCTGAGTTACATAATAATTACTAATTCATTGTTATGTGTGATTACAGATGGCACCAAGATTGAAGAGACTATAGGAGGGACCATCACAACCATGGGAGAAGTAACCTAGAGGAGGAAGAGGCCAACAAGTACATGGCCAAGAATAGGTTGAGGTAACCCATGCAATAGGACCTCTTAGAGCTGAGACTGAGGTGAAATCTATCCAATAGATTCTTGAAGAGGTAGCCACATCTAAACTTTCATAATGAGGATAAGTGTCAGGCCCTATAGCTAGATTGGAATTCACACTCCCACAAGCCTATCTCAACATAATTGCAAGCCATGAGGTCCAATGCTTAGTTCTCTAAGAACTAAATTTTGAACCATTCTTTGAATAAGCTCTAGAAGATGTCAGAACTCAACTACAAGCCTCTCCCATGTGGTCAATCATCACTTCTAGTGGGGAGTGGTACATGGAAAAAATGTATCTCTTATAGAATAATAGGAAAGTAGGGTCCACTATAAAAATCAAGGACATCCAAGTGTCCTACTTAGTGGAGGCCATTGCATAGGTCCTTTAGGTACCAAACATAAGAACACAATTGGTAGTGTTGTCAACATGAGGTGAACATAGAGCAAAGAAGGAGTGGATGCAATCGTGTTATGGGGTTAACTATAAGGAGTTTGGCATGCTCACATTGGTAGAACGAGTCTATTCTAAGATAATAGCCTACCACCTCTATCCAATAGTGAGGCCTAGTAAGGTGACAACCTTATCCACCCAAGCATGCATTGCTCTAAGAAGAAAATTTCTAGAAACTCTTCGACAACTAATCTATCTAGAGATAGAAAAGCACTTCAAGGAGAATGAACATGGAAGAAAGACCTTCCCCATTCCCTACTTGATCAGAAAAGTCTACAAAAGAACAAGGATAGTTTGCTACATAAATGATATACTCAGGCATGCTCCTAATTCTTCATGGACCAACATGATGAAGGATAAGATGCTTGCCACAACAATAGAAGAGGTGCAGCAATGTCCATCTCCACCACCTACTCATGGGAAAACATTAGAGGCCTTCACTATGGTTGAACACATGTTAAAATTTTGAAAGCATATCTTGCAGCAACAAGAGCAATAGGCAAGAACTAGTGATGGAGATCCATCTATGTACAGACTAGCCATGAGTCATCTTAGAGAAGTGGCTTGTAAAAGTAGCTAGATGGAGGAAAATGGATCAATGCTATTTGCCTCATGAACACCATTTCCTATGAGGTCAAATCCAAGTTCTTAAGAGCTAATGATGTTTCTCTCTTAGCACCATCTATTCCTAGAAATCTTTGGAAATGCTACTTCATTTTTGGTTCATTTGGAGGGTGAAGAAGCAACCGTATTGGTGATGAAACACTAGGGGTAAGAGACTGCTATAGAGATCATTGTTGATTGAGTCATTGAGGCATTAAATGCACTTGTGGCACCTAAACTAGATGTTTCTACACTAAGAGATGTGCAAGCATCCACAAGGACAATTAGTAGATGATTAAGTACAGCCCAACATGAAGAACTATTGGACTGACTAGTGGGAATTAGACAATTGATTCTAGACACCTTTACTTTTTTGGATACCATCACTACAACCTAGTTAGAGCTACTAGAAGAAAAGGGCAGGTACCTCATCTTGGAAGGGAAACTTGAAATAGCTTAAGAACATAATCAATGTTTGTCTATAGAAGTTGTCGTATTATGTGCCTGAATTGCTAATTGTGCTCTTATCAACCCTACATTGACACAAGATGAAGATTTTCAACAACTTCAAGAATAGCTTAAGTAGGTTGAGGGAGAAATGGTAATGGGTATCTTTAATTAGTCAATAGAAGAAGCTGAAACTCATGTAGCATCAAAGGACTTGATGCAGACTCACCAAGAAAATGAGACCTTGACTATAGAAAATCATCATCTATGGAACATTGATGCACAAAAAAAATAGTTAGAAGAATTTATCCATTAATAGCAGGAGCAACTCGCTAGAGAAAATGCTGAACTAAGGAGATTGGTAGTGAAAAATCATAACATTTCCATGGAGGAGGTCTGCACCTTATGCCAAAAGTTAGCTATTGAGATTACTACCTAGAAGAACAAGGCTCTAAAATTTAAGAGATTTTAAAATCATTATAGAGATCAAGTTGGCCTATAAAAGGTGATGAATGAAAAACATATTCAACTAGCAAAGGAAAATGTTAATGAGGCCCTCTAGAAACCCTAACAAGGTAGAGAATTGTGGTAACACATTGTTTATGGGAGTGATGTCTACAATAGGGTAGAAATTTGCATGAAGGAGTGGTAGATTGAAGAGATGATGGAGTACATGGAGTTGTCCAATCTTTCTTATGCAAACCTAGTGATGTTGACTATTGAATGACTGCAATATAAACTTAAAAAGCGAGTGGCTAGATCATACTTATTGTAAGAGGTTGAGTTCAAGATCCATAAAGACATCAAGCAAAAGCTTATAGTTGGAAATGTTGAACTTGAGGTTTTCAAGGAAAAATTCACCGACAAAAGATCAATTGTAGAGAACTTGGTCAAAGGAATGAATGACTACTAGGTGCCACAGGATACACTTTGAGCATTCTACATTGAGTGTAAGTAATTTGCAACATGGTTCATCAATTTGAGGATCTCTTTCCCAATTTGCCTTGTCCTTGGGATCTTCTAACCCCGATCCACATCGGTGAAGCTATGTGAACTATGAATGATCCTAGGAGCAAACAAGAGAAACTGAAGCTATTATTGGATGCTTCTTACCTTTCACGTAAAGTTTCATTAGTAGCAGGAAAACCATAGCTACCTCTACCACCACATGTGCCTAAAGTTGATGAAGGTCCCTTAGAACCTCAAGAGCTACCATTGCCTAGGACTATCTGACCTTCTCCATCAACTTCACTCCATCAAAGAACATGCTATCCAATTTTAAAGAATCATGTCATGATGTTTAATTTTGTATCATGAACGTCACAATTTTTGTAATGTGTTGATTTGTACACTAGACACTCAATGGTTATGTCCATTTTGTCTTATTTTGTTTTGTTATGTCAAAGTCAGTCAATAATTTGATACCTTTCCATTATTTTAAAGAAATTGAGGATAATTAATGGTGGGATTATGATGAGTTTTAGTTTATTATGTCGACTGGGCCCTGTCCCCATTGATGTAGTTTATTGCATTAACAAGGCCCCTTTGACTAGGCCCCATTGATGAGGCACCGTCGACATAGTTAATTGTGTCGACACGACCCTGTCAACGTAGGGGTTTGTTCTAGTTTATAAATATAAGCCACTAGATACATTTATTGCAATCAATTCTCATAGGAGTAACAAAGCTCTTGTATTTTGTCCAGTCAAAAGTTAGAATATTCTTCCTGAGTGCCTGCAACAAGAGCCATTGAGTGTATGGATTTTTATTTGAGCATTGTTGTACTTGAGCACAATAGTGTGTGTGATAATAAAGATGAGATTTTTGATAAACCTTGCAGCATATGAAATATATTATATATTTCATTTATGCATTTAATGTTTTTAATTACTTCAATTTTTTCTAGTAATTAAGCTAACTAAGATAATTGAGCAAGATAAGCTAGATAGATTAAATACATAAGTATAACCACTTTGAGCATAACATGTATTCACTTGGTAATCCCAGGAGCATTATTGCTTGGTATGCCTAGTAGTGTAGTGCTTGGTAACCCAATAGTGGATATGTCCATTTAGGATGTATATGGAAAGTGGGATTGGATACTTATGTTAGGATTAGCTAAAGGTCAGTAGGTTAGTTACATTGAATTAGCCATTAAATTATCTTGTCTTTATCTCTATTGAAGCATGAAGACTATAAAGCATAAAACTATAAAAATCATATGCCTCAACTATACTTAACCATACCATGTGCTTTACAAGTGTAATTGGGAAGAGAAAAAATGACCTTAAGGCAAGGTTCATTTCCTAGAAGACTAGTGTACTAGAAACTATAAAGTCCACAGAATTTGACCAGATTACACATGAACTCTTTTTGATTCATATGGTTGGACATAGGGGTACCTTACTACTCATCAGCAACAAAGAAAATCAACTTACCTAAGGAAGGGAGATCTCTTCACATAACTAAATTGTAAAATCTTTAAGAAAATGCATAAGTATGAACCCTCCTATGAAAGAATTCACCTTGGGTATTTATTCTTTTTATGTAGAAATGGAGAAGGTTCATCAACACCTTAGCATCAATGAAGGCTTCTCAACATAGTTCAACCTAATCTTGAGCACATGAGAGATGAAGATAAGCAAACCAAGACTACAAAAAATATTTTCTAGTGTTGTTGCACTAATGTAGGATAGTCATCACATTCCCTCCCTAAGAACCACCCTTTGCTATGCCAAAAGAATTATAGGGCATCCAAATGAAGCTAAAATCTCCCTATGGAGCTTGAAATAATGCATCAATATTATAGTGTGAACCAAAGTATAAGGATACATTTTGAAAAGCCAACAACTCTACCAAACATACTAGACTATAAACAGAAGACATATAAAATATTTCCTAGATTCAAGACTTACAATTGATATAAAAATTACCACTAAATGCTTCATCAAACATCTCATATGTAATATTTTAT